>JAGFNQ010005290.1:157058-170924 GCA_024364735.1 Boesenbergia rotunda
CAGTAAAAGTCTTGATCATGGCTCAGCTAGGAGATGAATATCTAACAAAGTCCTGGAGGTACCAAGCAAAGGGAGTTACTTGACGGTTCTGGATGATTGGATGGGATAAGGGCAACCAGATGGAGATAAGCTTCGCATAATGGAGTTGAGATCTTCTAGGAGACTAGAGTGAGGAGCGAGCTGACATGTTCGGGCGACTAGAGTACCTTCTAGGCGACCGACGAAGACATGAGTAAGGATATATGACAATTTCCTCCGAAACTGATAGAGGATCTGATATCTGATCAGAATGGAGGAGAGTATGAAGAGACTACTAATATCCAATATCCGACCCGAATACTAGATTAAATTATCTATATATATATAAGATTTTTTTCCCAATTAGGAGTAGACTATATAGATGTTTAATCTATTTTTTAAATTATATATATATTTTAATATGATATTAATTCTAATATGCTTTTGTTTACGATGATAATTGGATAGAAAAAAAAAATCATTATATACATATATAAAAGATATCTGATTCTTTAATGGGTATGGGGATGTATATCCAATTTCCGATGAGTATGGAGATGGAGGATATGCAGTCTGATCCGAACCCGACCTATTATCATCCCAAGGCATGGTCCAGTGATCTGGAGGAGAGAGTCCAAACGACCAGAGTCCATTGAAACGTTATCGACGGAGATAAAGTTTGCAGACACAATAGCATACTCCAGGCAACTAGAGGGATTTCTAGTCTATCGGAAGAGTGCCCGGTCAACTTCAATGGGCTCTATAAAAGAAGGCTTAAATAAGTGTTTTTGAAACAATCAATCATTCACTCATTCCTACATTCTATTTATTGTGCTTCTGCTCTCATGTGCTGACTTGTTTGTGCTTGTGCTTCACAAAGATCAATGGAAACTAGGGCTTGCAACGTCTCTTTCTTTAAGTTATCATACATTCTTTATTATTGTTCTTCAATTTGTTGATTCTTGTTAAAAAGGTTTCTTCACCTCCATGAGTAGTTTTCTGGAAATGAAAATTTTTAATAAGTATTTATTTTTATTTTAATCTAAATCTTGTTATACTAGATCTTAAGTATTGCATTATCTTAATGTTACTATATTTTACTCTTAAGTATTGCATGTTATGATCTTGTCATATTAGATCTTAAGTAGATCTTACGTGTTACATTATTTTTGTTGTGCATGCTTATTCTGCTTAGTTAATTTAGAAAACTTGATAATTTTATTTTCCGTTGTTTTGTTTGGTTATTTTCGTTGCACTTTGGTTATCGATTTAGAATCATATATATATACTATCAATTCTAAAATTTATTATATATATGTTATTCACCTCCCCTTTTAGCATAAGCACAATCCTACACATTCAAAATATAAGTGGACCGGAGTTGACTATTACAGGCGTCCTGGCATGACCCATTGCATTTTTTTGACCTTGTTAAATCCAACCAACTTCCACTATCAATTCAGCTTGAGAATTGGGTCTTGTTCGTTTTGCTCCTTAGCAGCCTAACTTTTAACATGAAGGAGGACTTGTGATATCCAGGGATATTGATCCCCTTCCACATAACTCTATGCTACGCCAACAGATCCAACCTACTTGATTCCATTCCACGTTAGCAGTTCAGCAGACTAATAGCTAGCTAGTGCGGTCCCTTGTTCAACTTGGACTCTTAAGGTCAATTTACTTAGGAGAGCGGAAAGCAAATTGAAATTAAAATAAAATAATTTTCATAGTAAAAAGTTTTCGTCATTTACTTCATTAAAATTTTAAAAGGAAAAAAATTACAAAAATTTTAAAAGGAAAAAAATTACAAAAATTTTAAAAGGAAAAAAATTACAATCCATAAACAAGCACAACAAAAAAAAATGATGTTAACAACGGAATTTTTAATTGTCCGTCGCTAACAGCGACAGATGAATTAATTCTGTCGTTAATTTTTTTTAGGCAGAAAGCAAAATCGAACACCTCAAAATCAGGCGGAAAGCAATAGACGGATAAAAAAAATAATATATGTATCCCTTTTTATTCACAAAATTATACAATATATCAAAAAATGACATATCTATGTAATCTTTTTCACTTATAAAATTACGCCACATGTATCCATCTTACTCGATCAAGATAAATAAGCATAAAGAAGAAGAGATTTTTTTTTTTTTTTTTCTTTTCCTTTTCCTTTCTCTTTCCATGCCCTAGATTTATTTCATTCATCAATCGTCTACTCCTTTAGGTAAACAAAGCCTTGAATCCCTATACAACTCAAAACCCCTGCTCCCCATGCAACTTAATTAGCACTCTGAGTTTCCAGTACAACTCAACAACCTGAGTTGCCCATGTAACTCGACACCTTGAGTTTCCCGGGTAACTAGGCTTCCTAAGTTCTTCACGTGACTCAACCTCCTCAATGCTCTCCTACAACTTGATCCGCGCAACACCCGGCACAACTTAATTGACACCTAACTAGATCCCTTAAGTGTTACACTATCGAGCACCGTACTCAACTTTTCCCTTTGAGAATTTTGGGCTACCCTAATCATCTCCACTACGCTCGACCTCAACCCAAGTGCATGGTCCATGTAGGTATGAACCATAATTGGACATGACTTTTGTGGCCATGGACCATAATCGGACATGGCCCTTGTAGGTAGGGGCTATAATTGGACATGCTCCTTGCTATTACCGGGCATGGCTCCCTTATGATCGTTACACTACTGCAACTTATGACCACAAGCCCAAAAACGTTAGTATTCAAATATTAATCATATATAAGTATTCAAATATGACCGTACTCTTCTACAATTAATGTTAAATATAAAAATTCAAAGAGGTTAAATCGTTAAAAAAAAATCTCTAAAATTAAGTGTTCAATTTGGATAAACCGGAATTGAAGGTCTAATCTGCAAAAATGCCAACACTTACATGTTTTGGGTTTGCCTTCTTCTTTGCGCCGAACCACGAGCCGCGCCCTCTCCTCATTCTCCCTCATTCAACAATTTCTTCACTGAGTAAATATTTTTTGGAAGTGTCTTTTTTTTCTGGAAGCATGTTACCTAAAATTGTTAGAAGCTCATTGAAACTCATGTCGGTGTGACAATTAATAGACTTATAATTGTACAAGGTGACAATTGCTGATAACTTTGTATAAGTTGTACAACCAGGGAATGGAGAAGTTTCTGCATCTTCTAATAAATCAACAAACTCATAGTCTCTTGTCTCATTCATAGTGTGTCCAACCTCTTCTTCCGCCATAAAGCCATCTTTATATAAGTGATATGTTTCTCTATTGTCATCCTCCTCTTCAAGAACTCTTTTTGAACCACTTTGAAATTGTGAGGTATAACTTTCACCATGAAAGACCCAAATAGTGTAAGAAGGATCAATCCCCTTCATAATTAAGTGCTCGTAAACTTGGTCAAATTTCATATACTTCTTATTTTTATAGTGCTTGCAAGGACATAAGATCACTTCACGTGTTTTGGCATAGTTTCTAGCTTGTGCAAGAAATTTTTGAACCCCTTCTTCGTACTCTGGTACAAGCCTTGAAGCCAAATGCATCCACTTCTTCTCCATTACGTAAATGATCAAAACCCTAAAATAGAAATTACAATCCATTGCTAAAATACATAAAATAGAAGTTACAATCCATTGCTAAAAACATTGTACTAAAGGTGAATGATGTATATACATAAAGAAATAGCTATGCACATCTAATTGTTAAATTTCAACATAGTTAACAAACTATTATAATAACTACGAAACAAAGCAATTTCAAAACTTTAGGAAGGAACTTCCTAAAGTACTTATGAAATAAGTTTCAATTACATAGTGAAGATCACATGCGATATGTTATTTTCAATAGATTTTCATAAATAAAAGGTTCAAATTTAAGACATATATAGTTCATTTGTAACTTATTAGAAAATATGTTAGACTTGGTTAAAAGATCAACCTTGATCAAGTAGCTTTATTGAAAGTATATTACATTAAACCTTAATAATGTTTTATGTGTTCTACATTTGGGTTAGTTGAAATTATTGGAATTATTATAAAATTCAATGAAAGGAATAAAACTAATAAGGTTCTTATTTAATGAATAAATAAATATTTTTTATCTTGTAACTTTTTCATGATTAGTTTTTATTGGGCCCATTTCAAGGTTGGATAAACATTATTGAATGGATACTAGCAACATATTTATGTCAACTTAACCAACACTTTGTCCCTATACAAGGTTTCAAGGTTCACCAACACTTTGTCCCTTTACACTTTGTCCATTCTTTTTTTAACCAACATGGCATGGGAATTCAAATTAAATAGCAACAAGGAAAAAATCAGAAGCTACCATGGGAATTCAAATTAAATAATCAGAAAGCAAAGGAAAACAAAGGAGAGAAGATAGCAAAAAATCTACAAGCATCACATTGAATTAGAAAGCAAAGGAAAGCAAAGGAGATGAACACTACAAAAAAATCCACAATAATCAAATAATTAGAAAGTGAAGGAAAGCAAAGGAGTTCAAATAATCAAATAACTGTGGGAATTCAAATTAAATAATCAGAATAACCGTGGGAATCAAATAATCAAATAACCACAATAATCAAATAATCACAAAAAATCAGAAAGTGAAGGAAAGCAAAGGAGATGAACACTACAAAAAATCCACAATAATCAAATAATCAGAAAGTGAAGGAAAGCAAAGGAAATCAAATAATCAAATAACCATGGGAATTCAAATTAAATAATCATAAAGCAAAGGAGATGAACACTACAAAAAATCCACAATAGCAACAAGAAAAAAAGAAAGCAAAGGAAATCTACTGTGGGGAAAAAATAATCACCTGGAATCAAGCCCTAGCGCAGCCCAGAGAAGCTACCGTGGGGCGGAAGTCTACGGGCTATTAGGCGAGCAAGTGAGGAGGCAACGTCTGTGAGGAGGAGATGAAGATGGCGTCTGTAAGGAGGAGATGAAGATGGTGCTGAGGAGGAGGCGAAGGGTTGAGCGATGAGAAGCGGTGAGGAGGCGGCGGAAACTCGAGCGATGAGGAGGGCGATCGAAGAGTTGAGGCGCATGCGAGGGTTTTGGGAAGTAAGAAGGGAGTCTGTCGGATATATTGGAAGGGCGAGGGTTTTGGAAAAAATAGAAATAAGGAAAAAGAAAAAATAAGGGAAAAAAGGAAAAAAAATAAGGAAAAAAAAGAAAAAAAAGAAAAAAATAAAACAGTGATTATTTGTAATTTTATTTGTAGTATATCACATATAATAAATAGATGCATTAGCAGTGTACCAAATTTTGCATGCTGTCGTTGTTATTATTTATTCACAGCGTACGTTAATATGCTGTTAATAATAGCATTAACAGCTTGCTTTTAATTTAAGTCGTTGATGCTTCTTCTTTTAAAAAAATTTATGGTATTAACAGCGCACATCAATATGCATGCTGTTAATAATACTATTAACATCATGCTTTTAATGTGCGTTGTTAATAATGCGCTGTGGAAAAGTAATTTTCTTGTAGTGATGACTCCCCATTCATCAGTGTTTTCTTCTTGGTGGGTGGTCATTAGCGCCAGTTTGACATGTTTCTCGAGTTCTGATTCTTCCCATGAAGACTTGTCCCATGTTGCCTTCAGGTTGTGGGTTTTTGACTTTATCGCCCCTTTTTCTTTGTTCTTTAACTTGGGCAATTTTCTTTAACCTGACCCTCTTCCTCGCAATTATAGCAGCAGATCTTCCATTGTTTTGGGAAACGTCTCTTACCCTGCACTTTAGATTTAAAATATTTAGATAGTTTCCTTACCATATACGTTGTTTCTTCTTCATCAGCTGATGATTCCTCCTTGTGTTGGATCTTCCTCATTCTTAAGGTGATGTTGCCTGTCTTATTCTTTCCTGCACACTGAGATTCGTGAAGTTCTAACGTCAAAAATAATTGCTCTAAGGTACATACCTCAAGATCCTTAGAGATGTAGTATGCGTCTATCACGGAAGTCCAGTCTGAGGTCATCGGGAAGACATTTAAAGTATACCTTTGTGAGTCGTGACTCGTTGTCGTTTCTCTGAGGTTCTTAAGTCTTGTGATCAACTCTTTGATTTTGGCATGCAGTTGGGCAACTGATTCTCCTTCTTCCATTTGAAGGTTGCTGAGTTGGTTGCAGAGCACATCTCATTTTGCTAGTTTTGTTTCAGAGGTAGCTTGATGAAGCTCCAGGAATTTTTCCCAAAGTTCCTTTACTGATTTGTAGGTTCCAATACAGTTAACTTCTTGCGCTGGTAGAATGGTTAGCAAATGCAACTCTACTTTCAAGTTTGCCACAAACTCTACTTGCTCCTTCTTTGTCTACAAGTTTTTTTCTTTGTCTTTATCGTCAGCATCTTTAGAAACTTCAAAATCATTTTTCATGATTAGTAATAACTCAAAATCACTTTTGAAGAATACCTGCATTTGCTTTTTTCCATATAGCGAATGCCCCCTTAAATTTTAGCAGGTAGATGACTAACCTGACCATTTTCGTAGCTTCAGATGACGGTTAGTCCTTCTGGAGCATCCTTGCTCTGATACACTTGTTGGGGATTTTACGGTTGGCAAGAGGGGGGGGGTGAATTGCCTCTGAAAAGTAAAAATGAATCTTTTGTCTTGCTTAACAAAGATAGAGATTAGTTTATAAACAAAGACAATAACATGAAGTAAGTAATAACAAAAATGACTAAGCATAAGAGAAGAGACATAAGAAGGGTTACTTGGTTGCAACAAAAGCGGTTGCTAATCCATGATAGTAATAAGCTTAATCTCCAGATCAAACTCCTTGGGGGCAGAGAAGCCTCTTACAAATACTATAACTCAAAAAGAAAATGAAAACTAGAACATAATTCAAGTAGAGTTGAAATTGATGAAAAGAACTGAGTTTAGTGATCTATTTATAACCTCTGTAAAAGTTTATCAAGAAGCTGATGTGGCACTTCTCGGGGGCTTGAGTGCAACGAGCGCTTGACACGTGGTTAATGGTTATCCACGTCACAACGGCTACAGAATGACTACTTTTCGATAAGGTCAAAACATATTGGGTGCTCGTATGGACTCGGGCGCCTTATAGTCGGTCACTCGTATCCATGCGGGCGCCTAAGTGCTCGGGCGCTCGAAACCCCTCGGGCACCTAAGAGCTTACTAGTAAGCCTTTGGTTGACCAGCCTTCTTTCGGTCTTCTGGATGATCTCCAACTATCCGGAGTCAAGCTTACCGGAACGCTTCTCCAGCCTTCTCCTGGAGCATGCTTCCTCCCGGCTTCTCATCTCTCAGACGTTGCGCGCATCATTCTCGCTCCACCGACGTACTCTTCTACAGACCTTTGTATCCCTCAGATGCACCAAGCCTGTCGGCTCCCTTCTTGTGTCATCCTTCTCGACCGCTGCGTCTTCCGCTCGACTTCTTGTACTCCTATGTTCTTACACGCTTAGACACATGGATCAGATATCAACATGACCTAATTTGACTCGATTGACTATATCAAAACTTATCTAGGGTACTTACAATTATCAGCGTTACAATGATGATATCCACTAATCGACAACAAAAATTAGTTCATAGGCTATAAAACAATATCAAAATTTTGATTTTTTCAATGGTGTTGTTGGTTTCTTTCAAAAGTGTCTGATTGGCTGGTTGAGTTGTTATTACCATATAATTGATTGCTACGCTACAACAATTGATTCTTAAGGGTAAGACAGAAATTAGATATGTGATTTTAAAACTAATGTAAGTGATTTGAATATTCCAGAACTTTATCTACATATTTTAGTTAATTGTCGAAATAAATAAGAAATTTGGAACAGTCAACTGGGCTTGACTGAAGGTGGGAGTCACATATATGGGTTAGGTCATAATATGTTTGGCCCAATAAAGGACTAGTGTTAGGTTCATGTAATGGTATAAATTGTAGGATAGATTGTAAATATATCAGTTTACGTAGTTTGCATAGTAGAAATATAAAACATGAAAAGTATGGAGAAACCTCTTATAATAAATTTTACAATAAAAGGAAAGCACTTAAAACGGTAAAAAAATCACAAAATTAAGGATAAAAATACAATAAGAGATCACATGAATGTTGGAATTTAAGCACTGATTCGATAGTCTTAATATGCTCTTCTTATCCCTTTATTTATAACTTCCACTACAACAAATATAACTTTCTGCAGCGTGTAATTATTCTATCCGCAGCATGCATTACATGCTGCACAACTCCAAACTATTAAAAGTCATAACACATCGACAGCGCGTGGCCGCGTGCTGCGGATAATAGCAATTGCAGCATGCAGCCGTGCACCGCGGATAATAGCAATCGCAGCATGCGGTCGCGCGCCACAGATAATAACAATCACAGCACACGATTGCGCGCTGTGAATAATAGCATATGAAAATAAAAATAAATAAATATCACACATATTAATTATCAACACCATACAATTATCAATACTATTTATTTAAAATATATAATCCAAATTTAATCTTAATATGCATATTTAATTTTTATTCATCTCATAATCATTTTACAAAGCTCACAAATCTTTATAAATCAACTCCAAATATTTTACAAAAAAATATGAATCACTAACCATCTAAGAAAGATAACAAATGACCATAAAAAATGTACGATAAAAATTAAAAGAGCGATCCTAGCCTTCATCTCAAGACATCTCGACATTATCATGTCGTTCTCATTAGCCACCAATAGTATTCCACTAGCTACCAATATTCATGTCGTTCTCAAGGCTTCCATCTTAGCTTTGATATTCTCAAAACCCCAATATCCACTTCAAAATAATAGATAACCAGTATTTCTGACAAAGATATAAAAAAACAAACTATTCAGCAAGACCAATGAATGAAGAGAATACACAAATATGAAATAGAATGAAAAGAATAGAGAATACTCAACCTCAATATCTGCTAGGGAAATAATGAATCGATAGATAACAAAATTTATTAATTTAAATTGAAAGAAGACTAATGCATTTCTCTTCCATGAGTTAAGTAGATGATTAAAATTGCTATTATTGCACAAGGAAAAATAACATATAGCGACTAAGATAAATATATAAAAGTTTTCAAGTCTTGTAACTTGCCTATTATTTTGCACAAGAAAAACATATAGCAATTAGGGCACCCAATATTTGTCATTCTCTTCGACAATGAAACATTCTTTTCGAAATAAAACATTTAAAATTCATTAGATCAATGAAACATTTAAAATTCATTAGATCAAAAGGTTTAGTCTACCACTTGATAGAGGAACTTCTATTAAATAAATAGAATTACAAAGGTTATATCCATATTCTTAGATAAGAATTTCTATGAAATTTAACAAATAAAGCATTGAAAGTTCCAGCAGAGTTAAACTAAAAATTTTCTAAAACTTTGGCTCCAAATCCTTTTTCAAAAAGATTTGGGGCCAAAGTGATTTTTGCCTAGAAGGCATATACTTAAGTCTTTCAAATTGAAAATTCATGTTCACATTCTATAAAGAGCCATCAAACAATAGAGCGATGATCATTACTACATCATTGGCAACAATAGCACCATATAAACTTTGATAAACAATTAAAACTTGGGAACTAAATTAGCAGTTATCTATGCCTGATCTTGAAAGGGCCATAGATGCATTAGTATAATTATGTGCAAAAAAAACTTATGTGATCAACACAGTAAACAACAAAGAATTTACTTATATTTTTATTAGAAATAAGAAGATTCATGTAGTCTTGCTCATAAGGTGCTCATTAGTATAATGATTATTTGTAGTGATATAAAAAATAAATTAAAAAAAAAACATAACTAAAGGCATTTTATGTCAACATGAGAGGCCACGGTAGAATTTACTGACACCAAAATAAAAATTTCACCACATTGTCCTCAAGCTCCGTGTCCAGAGATTCTCCTAGCAAAGTAATTGAGTGTATGATCCAGTAGCAAATCCAAGGTCCACTACACTTATCAATCATAAAATGATCCAAAATAATAAGACAAATAATTAAAACCTAGCAATGCTATTAAGGATATATATATATATATATATATATATATATATATATATATATATATATATATAAATCATTTCTAAAAAAATTACTAACACATATAAATTTCTAATCTTACAATTGGCATCTAGCACATTGTAGTTTGACCCAAGTTTCCCGAGTCCTTTTGTTAAAAACTCAATGTGCTCATCACGCCAAAGCTCTAGTCTGCATATCCTCCAATTTAGTTTAAATGGTTTGCCCAAATGACTTACAAACCAAGAAGACTGCTTGGACATCAAAATGAAAGAGATGAGCTTTAAAGCATCAAAATAGTTAATTGTTTCAATCCACCTCCTTTCTCTCTGTTGCAACTCTGAGTTAGTCCACTTTGATCATTTATTTTCAGTTACAATTGCAAGTTAAAATATCTCTAAACTGGAGAAATTTTAAACATTTTCTATATGCTCACTAAGCCTACCTAATTTTTTTTTTTCTGAGCATGAAGATCAACTTTTTGGTCAAACATGAAAATCAACTTGTGGCGATCTCTTACCATCCAAAAGAGTGCAAAGTTAGATCCCGAATTAATTCAAGCATGTCATCAAAGAAAAACTTAACATAGCCAAGTAAATAAGAGTTCATTACTTTGTGTATAAAGAGTATAGTGGTAACTGGAAACAACATGGTTAACTATTATTTCACTGAAACAAGGTGTTAAATACTAAAAATTTAGGGACCTGAATGCAAAGTTCCTAAACTTAAGGGCCTACGTAGAATAGGCCAAAACTAGAGGGGCAAATTGCAAAAAGACCAGCCATTAATAATTTCCTTTCTCCTTCCCAAATTTTTGGCCGAATCTTAAATGCCCGATTTCTCTGCCAAAACAACGTTTCCTTCCCTCTCCTGCGCGAACCCTAGCGCAGTGAAAGCGCCGATTCTCCCCCTTCCTCTAGCGGCGGGCACCCTTTTCTTCTCCGCGAGCCCTAGCGCCGGGTCTTCTTCTTCCACTCCTCTCACGCGAGAGTCTCCTCTTCGACTTGTCACGCACGAGCGTGGGAAAGAGCTAGGGCACGCGAGCTACTGCCGACCAACCCGCTCCAAGGAGGTATGTGATTTGGGTATCAGAACTGGTGGAACTTCTACCTGATTTCTTGAGTGATCGACATTTCTATTTGTGATCTTTTCTTGCGTGTTGGATCTGGGTGGTGTTCTTGAGGCTTAATTGTTGTTTTCTTCCGACCGTGGGTTGATGTCTGATCTTGTGATTAGTTCTCTGGTTGATTCCTGCCGTGATCAGTGTTGATGCAAATTAGGTTTCTGTTTTGGGTTTTCGTTTGGTTGTATGCTATGGGCAGTCAGGGAATTGGATGATATTTTGCATGATTTCAGTTATGGTGAATGATTGGGGCCTTGGATTAATTTCGATTGCCTGCGGATGTAATTAGAGTTGTTTGGTATGGATCTGAGTCTTTGATCTCGGAATGAACTCTGGTGTTGTTGTTCTTGCGTTTCAGTGTGTTGAGATCTTGAGTTCGGTTGTGGTTGATCGAGAGGGGTGATGGTTCAGACTCTGTGTTAGGGTCGGCTGGCATTTGTTGATCGATTTCGGGTTGATCTATGTGTTTCTGTTCTTAACCGTGAGTATCATTTGGAGGGTGAGTTATATTGTGAAAGAATTGGGATTTAAGGCGTTGGATTAATTGGGATTAATCCTTAATGAAGGCTAATTTTAATTGGATTTAGGATTAGCCTAAGAGTGCGGGTTAGGATTACCGTGGACCTTACCTAGTGTTTGGTTAGTTAACCCGAATATATCTTGGTATCTAGTCAAACTATTATTGGTATAAATAGTTAAGATCATGTATTGTGATACAGGTCATTAACGCGACTATTTGGATTACACTTGCGGCAGATATTATTCAGACAGAAGTTCTTTACGCTTACGGTCTACTACATCGGAGGCGGGTATCTCTGACTCTTCTTTTAGAATTGTCACAGATATATATGTATTTGATATGCTTGTGTAGCAATAGAGTAATAGAATTGTGGCATGACTATTATATTTATTTTGCTGATGCTGGTTGTGCCACAACTGATCTGGGATACCTATGTGAGAAAATAAATAATCCAGACATTATCATCACATTTTATTTTATTTTATTTTGATAATTATTATGACTTAGTCTAGGATTAGCCTTTCCTATCTTAATGGGATAATTAGAGAATTAGTCTTCCTATTTTAATTCCTATTTTAATGGGATAAGTTATGACTAAGTCTTGTTCGTGGTATATTTAAAGGTTCCTAGAGGCATGTGAAACAAAGAATCAAGTTTTATTGTAAGTTTGTTTCTTCCAGAAAATAAATTCGTTCGTTCTTCTTTCGTTCTTTCGGGTTTTTCGTTTTCTTTTTGTTCCTCTTGCGTATTGGTGTGGTTCTTGGGTGCGCTATTCTTTGATCTGGGCCAACAATTGGTATCAGAGCTTTGGTAGTATAGAGCAACCAAGAATCCATATTTCTACAAAAATGTCGAGCATCCTAGCGAAAGAGAACGGCGGAGTGCCATTTCCCTATCCGATGCTAAACCCTCACAATTATACTGTGTGGGCAATAAAGACAGAGGCAATTCTCGATGCCCAGGGAGTGTGGGAGGCGGTGGAGCCAGAGAAAGAAGCCCAGGTGGATGCAAAGAAGGACAAGAAGGCGCGTGCATACATCTTACAGTGTGTCCCCGAAGACATCCTTCTCCAGATCGCAAACAAGAAGACGGCGAAGGAAGTCTGGGACAGCCTCAAGATGAGGTACCTTGGTAGTGATCGGGTGAAGAAAGCACGCGTACAAACGTTGAAGAACGAGTTTGACGCCCTCCGGATGAAGGAGACCGATACTATTGATGAATTTGCTGGCAAACTCAGCGCCCTGAGTAGCAAGTTCTCCACTCTCGGTGCCACGCTAGAAGATTCCTCGTTGGTAAAGAAGTTACTCGATTCTGTCCCTGATAAATTCTTCCCTATTGTTGCTGGTATTGAGCAGTTCCACGACCTTGAGACTATGCCATTTGAGGAGACTAACGGGCGACTGAAGGCGTACGAGGAACGAACACTACGATTACGCTGCAATACCAACGGCACTGAAGGTGAACTCCTACTTACTCATGCCGAATGGCAAAAGCGACAAAAAGGGAGCAGCGTGGACACTCCATCAGAAGGCAAGGGGCGCGGGTCCAACGGCCCTAATCGTGGCAAGTGGCGTGTGCGAGGGCGCGATCGTGGTCATGGTACGCAGCGCCAAGACAGTGCAGGAGGCACTAGCGGCAACAACAGTGGCACTCGTGACAAGAGACACATAAAGTGTTTCAATTGTGAGAAAATGGGGCATTATGCGTCCGAATGCTACAGCAAGCGTCGAGATGATGAGGCTCATCTCACTTGCGCCACCAAGAAAGAGCCAGCACTGATGATGACCGTGTCCCATGAGGAGTTTCACGCAAGGGGTGAGCGGCAAGATATCATTTTGCTCAGTGAAGAAAGGTTCCTACCGGAGATGTATCGCAGCGTGGAGAAAGGAGAAGATAAAGACGTTTGGTACCTTGACAACGGTGCCAGCAACCACATGACTGGCCATCGCGAGAAGTTTCAAGAACTAGATGAAACCATCACCGGGAGGGTGAGGTTTGGCGATGGATCAACCATAGATATCATGGGCAAAGGGACGGTTGTGTTCGAATGCAAGAACGGCGATCAGAAGGCTCTCTATGAGGTATACTACATTCCAAAACTTTGTAGTAATATCATCAGTCTTGGTCAATTGACAGAAACTGGGAACGAGGTGCACATGGA
>JAGFNQ010005290.1:171362-222317 GCA_024364735.1 Boesenbergia rotunda
AAGGGCGGCGGTTAGGCATGCTGTCTATCTGCTAAACCGTCTCCCAACTAAGGCGCTAGGAGAACGCACTCCATTTGAAGCCTGGATGGGGAGAAAGCCACATCTTGCTCACTTGAGAGTGTTCGGTTGAGTTGCATATGTGAAAAACACAACCCCTCATCTGAAGAAACTTGACGACAGAAGCTCACCTATGGTATACTTGGGTGTCGAGGAAGGCTGCAAAGCTCATCGGTTGTTTGATCCAAGCCATGGCAAGCTACAAGTAAGTAGAGATGTCATATTTCAAGAAAATTCTGAATGGACATGGAGTGCAAGTGCTAACAATGAAGAAAACTTGCCGAGTTTTATGATGTTGGATCTACTCTACTCCGACGAGGCGATTGTTGCAGCAGACGATGAGGCAGGGGCGGAAAATGGCTTACCATCAGCAGCAGCCGTGGTACCCATGACAAGAGCGTCAAGTTCATCTACACCATCATCGAACTCAAGTCCATCTACACCATCATCGAACTCGAGTCCATCTACACCATCATCGAACGCCCATGCAACTACCTCGTCTCCGGTAACAAACACACCCGATTCTTATGAAGGGCCAGTCCGCTATAGATCCCTTGTCGATATCTATGCCAACACTGAGGAAGTGGTTGGTATTGATGAAGAAGAGGAAGAGCTGATGATGATGGTGTCTGATAAGCCAACAAGTTATCAAGAAGCTGCAACTGAGGCTTGCTGGTACGAAGCAATAGAGGAAGAACTAAGATTTATTGAGAAGAACAAGACTTGGACCCTAACTGAGCTCCCAGTAGGCCGCAAACCTATCGGTCTAATGTGGGTGTTCAAATTAAAGAAAGATTCAGCGGGAAAAGTCGTCAAGCATAAAGCAAGATTAGTGGCTAAAGGATATGTACAAAGACAAGGCATCGACTTCGAAGAGGTATTTGCACCTGTCGCTGGACTTGATACTATTCGAGTTATTCTTGTGCTTGCAGCAAATCAAAGCTGGGAGGTACACCATCTAGATGTGAAGATAGCATTTCTTAACGGAGAGTTGGATGAAGAAATATATGTCAACCAACCGGAAGAGTTTGAGGTACAAAATCAGAAACATAAGGTGTACAAGTTATCCAAAGCCCTCTATGGACTGCGGCAGGCTCCACGAGCTTGGAACATGCGATTGAACAGGAGTCTGGAAGAGCTCGGTTTCAAAAAATGTACTCAAGAACATGCAGTATATACAAGAGGTGAAGGAGGAGCAAGTATACTTGTTGGAGTGTATGTCAACGATCTCATCGTGACAGGAAGTAGCACAGAAAAAATCAACAAGTTCAAACAACAAATGATGACAGAATTTGAGATGAGTGATTTGGGCCTTCTCTCTTACTACTTAGGGATTGAAGTGGAGCAACAGAAGAGCCGAATTTTAATTAGACAATCAGCTTATGCCAAGAAGATTCTATCTCAGTTCAAAATGGCAGATTGCAATGCCACAAAACATCCAATGGAACCCAAGGCACAGCTGCATAAAGACTTGGAAGGGACTCCAATTAACGCCACGGAGTATAGGCGCATCATTGGGTGTTTGAGATATTTATTACACACACGGTCGGACCTATCATATTCTGTCGGAATGGCGAGCAGATACATGGAGAGGCCTACAATCATGCATCAAAAGGTTGTCAAACAGATTCTCAGGTATTTAAAAGGTACAATCTATTATGGACTTGTTTACATAAAGGGACCCCAGGAAGTTGATGTATTCGGCTACTCAGATAGTGATTTAGATGGCGATCTTGATGGAAGGAAAAGCACAAGTGGGATGACTTTCTACTTTAATGAAAGTTTGGTGTCTTGGAATTCACAGAAGCAGAAGACAGTGGCACTTTCATCTTGTGAGGCAGAATTCATGATAGCCACAACTGCGGCCTGCCATGCCTTGTGGTTGAGGAGCCTTGCCAGCGAATTAACCAGTCTAAAGCCAAAGCGGGTAACCTTGTTTGTTGACAACAAATCAGCTATAGCTCTCATGAAGAATCCGGTATTCCATGGCCGAAGCAAGCACATAGATACAAGGTTTCATTTTATCAGAGAATGTGTTGAGAAAGGACAGATTGTGATTGAATTCATTAATAATAATGGAGAACAACGAGCCGATATATTAACTAAAGCATTGCCAGGAGTGAAGTTAGCTGTCATGCGACAACTACTCGGTGTCCGTGATTTACAACCATGTCTGGATTAGGGGGAGCAATGTGAGAAAATAAATAATCCAGACATTATCATCACATTTTATTTTATTTTATTTTGATAATTATTATGACTTAGTCTTGGATTACCCTTTCCTATCTTAATAGGATAACTAGCGAATTAGTCTTCCTATTTTAATTTCTATTTTAATGGGATAAATTATGACTAAGTCTTGTTCGTGGTGTATTTAAAGGGTCCTAGAGGCATGTGAAACATTGTCTCAGTTTTTTGTAAGTTTGTTTCTTCCAGAAAAATAAATTCGTTCGTTCTTCTTTCGTTATTTCGGTTTCTTCGGTTTCTTTTTGTTCCTCTTGCATATTGGTGTGGTTCTTGGGTGCACTATTCTTTGGGTCTGGGCCAACATCTTTTTCCTCTGTCTCGGTCTCCTTGTTACCCACCGGCCGGAAGACCAGCGCTACCGTCTCTTTGGCCTCCGTCCTCGCCTCCTGCTTCTCTGGCGGTTGGAGGAAGGCGACAGCTGACGAATTCGGGGCATCCCTGGAGACGACCTTGTTCTCGTCAACTGTGTTAGGGAATCGGGAGGCGTCGGAGAAGAGAAACAGGAGAGAGATGACTGCAATCTTGACGATGGCCATGGTGGCAAATTGGTGATGGATTACAATTTACAAATGCAGAGGAGCAAATAAATAGCCAGAGAGAAGAAAAGAGAGGTATTATTTTTTTAAAAAAATTAAAGAATTGTTCTACTAATTAATTTTCAATATTAATATAGCAACAAATTGATAGGAAACAATACGAGAAAATCCTTAAAAATAATATTGTTATTGATTAGGCGTTTACTTTAGGTTCCGTACTGAACGCCTGCTCCAGAACAAACCTCGCGCAGGACAGGTCGAGCCTATCCGTAGTCAACCGGACATGTTGGTTGAACGGATCAGGTCATGGACTGAAAATGCAAATGGAAAGCAATTATTATTTTTAATTTGTTAAAAAATAATAAATTTCGTAGTAATGAAGACCATCGCTATTTCCTAGAGCCCAACCTGGCACTTTTTCTTGGTGAAGTAGTGTGAATAGGCTTATTCATTGTCAGAGCATATGTAATGGAAAGTTTATAGCATGGAGTTTTTATGCTATAAACTTTTATTATAAATTTTATTTTTATTATATGAGAGAGGTTTATAATATTTTTTATAAATTAGTTTAAAAATCTTGAATTCTGATTTATACTGTTATCTTCTTTTTTTTTAAGTTGCATGCAAGCTACATACATGCAAAGAGAATTTAATACTCTATTTTTAAATTTTTAGAGAGATTTATAATAGCGAAAAAAAGTTTTTAAAAAAGAGAATTTAATACTCTATTTTTAAATTTTTTGGAGAAGTTTATAATAGGGAAGAAAAGTTTTTAAAAAAGTGAGGTTTTAACTTTTGATATAATAGTGATATGGCGAAGTATAAATATGTGTAAGAGGTTTATGATAATAGATATCTTAATGTGTAGTTTAGTGTTTAGTTTGATAATAGTTTATATTCATTTACTATATATAAAACCAATAAATAAGTTTAAATAATTCGTTAAACTAACTAAATAAATAATCTTAAATATATATGTGTTTAACTCGTTAATATTCATGAATAATATTCATAGACAACGTTCATTAATAATGTTCGTGAATCATGTTTCTTAATAAAACTCTTATCAATATGCTAAATAAATAAAAAAAATATTAAAATGAACAAATAAATTTAAATTGTCAAGTTTAGTAACTAATTAAATAAGTAAAAAATTTTAAACAATTAAACAAATTTGAGTTGACAACTCAATAACATCTACATAAACCAAGCTCAAGTTAAACTTGAATTGAGAGCTCGATAACATATAAATAAACTAAGCTCAAGTTCATAAAAATTAACTTAGCTAAAGTTGAACAACTATTTCAAAGGCTCGATTTATTTTAGATTCGACTTAGCTTAACTTAGTTATCTTACCAAATAAACATGAACACCTTAAAATTTAACTTGACTGTGTTGGTTAACAACCCTAGGACTGAGATTCGTCAACTACCATTGGCATGCTTAGGACATCTCTAATTGGAGATTTTTTACCGAGATTTATGAAATAAAAATATTTTAATGAGAGTTTGAGGTTGTAATTTAAAAACGATAGCGAAATTTTAAATATGCTATTGCATATCAAAATTAATAATATGAATGTGATCAATAATTAATGAGATAAAAAAATTAATAATTTAGGATTAAAAAGTTATAGAGAGGATTTTAAGCTGGGGAAAAAGTGATAAAATTTTATATTTTTATATGATATTAAAAGAGACATATTAAAGGCTAAAAAATTCCATATTAAATTTAACCATTGAAGATGTCTTCTGCCTAAATTTATTCGAAAAAAATATTCAAATTTATAAGGTGGGTGTCTGTTGTAAAAACTTATTTCTTTTATGTATGATTTATATATACATTTCATAAAAAATTTTATTCATAAGTTTTATTCCACGAATAATAATGAATTACATATAAGATAAATATAATTATTTAAGAGATAATTAATTATTCTTCTACATCATAATCCAAGGCTAATTTAATGTAAATCTAGATAAGCATCACCTTGCTCGTTAACTTTTGATTCAAACAACATTTCTCTTAATTAAGAGACCCAATTAAATATTTACTCTGTAAAAATTGAAAAGGCCTAACGGCTCAATTGGCTTCTAACCTGTGTAAGTAAAGACCCATAAGTCACTCGCTCGCTCTTCCACTGTTTAATGCCTAAGTCCAGTGTCAAAAGCAAAACTCCTCCGCCGGCCCTATTGATCCCTAGCATTCGCCGGATCGGAGATCAGATGTCACCCAGAGTCAGCATGGTTAGCAATGTAGTTTGTCTTATTGCCATAGCTGTTGGATATAAATGAATAGAAAAAAGACGGAGAAGAAAGAGACTCAATGAGATTTTTAATTCTATATTAAAAGTTTCAAAGCATATTGATTGGTTTATATGGATTCACAAGTATGTTATCATGAACAAATGCATAGAGAGAAGTTCTCTCCCACGCATGGTGCACAGGAGGTGTAAATCTAAGGCCCAGATTTACATTAAACCAAGTTGACTCGTGTGCGAGTACGACCTATAGGTGCCGAATGTTGGACCGGTCGGGACAAACTTTACCTAAATATTGCATTGGCCTAAGCCCCTATATAAAGTTGACTCGTAGTATCCAGATTTACATTAAACCAAGTTGACTCGTAGTGTCAATATCTGGTGCGGAACGCTGTCTTCTGGACATCTGACTCCCTGACCCTCAACTGATGATATCCGGATCGCAGATCAATCCTGGAATACACAGATGTGCCCCTGAGCTGATCAAACAAATCCTCAATCCGTGGTAGGGGTACTTGTTCTTGATGGTCACTGCATTCAACTGCCTGTAGTCGATGCACAACCTCAAAGAACCGTCTTTCTTCTTCACGAAGAGAACTGGGGAACCCCATGGTGAGACGCTAGGTCTGATGAATCCCCTATCCAATAACTCCTGGAGCTGGACCTTCAGCTCGTCCAACTCTCTCAGTGCCATACGATACGGAGCTTTCGATGCCGGCGAAGTCCCCGGTATCAGCTCAATAGTGAACTTCACTTGCCTCCTGGGAGGCAAACCCGATAGCTCCTCTGGAAATACGTCCTGATATTCTCGGATCACTGGAACGTCCGAGAGCGGAGAGCTACTGCTGTCACGGTGCTAATAAATGCCAATAAGAAACCCTGACACCCGTGAGATAGCAATCTCTGTGCCTGAAGCGCCGAAATAACTGATAAACCCTCATCCCTGATGCCAGTGAAATCCCACGAGGGTTGGTCCGGAGGCCGAAAAGTGACCACCCTCGTCTGGCAATCAACTGTGGCATGATAAGCGGTAAGAACATCCATACCAAGAATAATATCGAAATCCACTATCTCCAGAACTAACAAATCAACTGTGAGGGTAATACTACCGAAAATCTAATGGGCATGCTCTGACCTCCTATGTAATACTCAAGATCTCTCCTGAGGGTAAGGATACCGATAACTGCTGTAATCTAGCAGTAGGCAGTCTACCAATCCTACTCATGAATATTCGCGATATGAAAGAGTAAGAACTACCAGTATCAACTAATAGCTCAGTAGGAAAGGCCATAAAGAGAAATAGTACCGCCAAAATACCGATCCGTCGCCCTGCTGGGCCTCCTCTTGAGTGACAGCATAAATCTGTCCAGTCTGCTTCCCCTTCTTCTTACCCCCAAACAGTCTGTGCTAAGTCATCTCAATAATGAGCGCCCGCTCTAATGCCTCTCGATAGGAGGTCGGGACAAATCCTGACATACGAGTCTGAATGTATGCCGCTAGACCCTGATGAAACTGAGTCATCCTCTCCATGTCGTCTGCAACCATGTGAGGGCAATACTCTGATAGGCGGTTAAACTCTGCCTCATACTCCAGTACTGATCGGTCTCCTTGCTGGAGAACCAGGAACTCCTGTCGCCTAGCCATGCGGAATGCTGCTAGAAGGTACCTCGCCTCAAATGCCTCCGGAATGTGTCCCAGGTGACGTACTCCTCTCCTAACGATGATAGTATATAGCTAATGCTACTCTTCTACATCAATGTAGATCATATACCCTAAACGTGCCTTCCCGGTCACCTAACCAGGCACGAACGACCGAAAGGTCTGAAACTCCTTGAACTAGGGTAAGTCGATCATATATTGATCGAGCCAACTACGGTAGCCAACCCTAGTTCTCGCTTAGCTAATAATAGCTAGAACACGTACTATAAATAGTACGGTCTAGAACAACCAAAATCCTTATCCTCCAATAGGTTGTCGACATATTCAACCTTAGTTGTCAGTTTCAACAATCGAGGCTACTAGAGAATAACATTCTCTGCTCCAAGATCTCATCCGCAATATGTCGACTAGTCACTCCTATGAACGATCACAAATAAAATAGATTGACAACATGTCAATCCAACTAAACCAAGTCTACATATCTCTATCCATCAAGTATGAATATATGATTCCACCATGCTGGGATAATCTAACCAATCCAAACTCTAATAGTGAATACTAAAAGTAGGATAGGTCCAGAAGATATACCTCTTGCCGCCTGGAGATGTCCCGTCGCTGCCAAGTCCCAAATTGTCGTCGCATCGCAACCACGACCTTAAAGATCCGTAATGTACTCGGATGAATAACATCAAACCCGAGCTTCGACACCTACCAGTTCAGTGTCAGATTTAAATTCCGAGAAATTCACGAATCGATGGTATCCCGCATCCTGGGCTCTGATACCAAAAATAAATTGGTATCAGATTTTCGTAAAACTTAGGCTCTGATACCAAAAATAAATTGTCACGCCCCGAGACCCTGGAGCCGCTGATCCAATAGAAAATCAGACAGCACCTCCCCTGTCTGGCGGATAATTTACACAAACACACAGATACAAATAGCACAACCATGCAGTTAAATGGCCTCAGGCCTCAAATCCATGCAGAAACAACGGATATATAACTATAACCATCGTAAAACCAAAGTATGAACTCACCTGAGCTGCTAGGGGGTAGGAACAAAGCCAAAACCCCACGAAGTCCAACATAGGACTCAAAAGGACAATCCCATCGAATAAAACAAGAATACATGTCCAAAACAGGGCAACGGAAGCAAAGTACATAATACAGGGTCCATAACCGGAAATCAACGTAAAATAAAATGAAGTCGAGCTCCTCTCGAGCTGGGGACTGGCGGCTAGGGCTCTCCTGGCAGACATCAACCTGAAATTAAGGAAAAATAACCAACGGGGTGAGTCCAAAGGAACTCTGCGGATACCCAGAATAGATATGCATAGAAAGTTATACTAACAATAAGAGTTCGCTAATATAGTCTCATATCAACAGTAGGGAAAGACTAGTACTGAAAATACTGGGGTAGATACATACCAGAATCCATCTAACCTGAAAAGAGGGTAATAAATACCAAGGGAACACCAATAAACATATAATCTCAGATAACAAGTCTCCAGTATATGCATGTCAAACAAGTGCAGAAATCAAGTCCAGCAAACAATGCACGATGCAAAATATGCACATGGTGCAATGACATGTGTCACCCCTGACACCAGTCAGATCATCGTACACCTGTCATAGGTGACGTCTGAGAGGGTAGAGCTATGACAACTGTACGCACCCTGCTATCACTGCTCTTGAGCGACCGGGTGGATAGGATGCTGGTGAAGACTCCGCTCCTACCCCAAGCAATGGGGGAGTCTAGCTCTCATCTCCTCGTGGCTCAGTACGAGAAGGGATCCCTGGCTTCTACCATGCCCGGAACCACCCTCCAAATAGTGGCCGAACGGAGCAATACAGGGCAAATGCACATATCCTACGGTATCCACTAACCCATGAGTGGTCGTGTGCGCATATCATGTACCGGAAGACGATAGGCTCAACCACAAGGGAGTCGCTGATCGCCGGCATGCAACAATGCAGAGATGGTGTATGATAGATACACATACCTCCCTCACCAAGTCCTCAGTATACTAAGTCTCAGTCTGAAATCCTATAACAGGAAATACTGGTGACCCACAAGGTATACTGGCCGGATGCTACTGATCCCTCGATGTAAAATGCAAGAGATACATCACGATATCTAAGCATACATATAGATATGACAATACCTGAGACTGTATGGAACTAACAACATAATAACTCAGGGATATACAACAAGTATCCAGAACAAACATACTAAACAAGGATAGCGTATAAACTTACTGCTATCTATAACAGTCTATCCATAACAACATGACAATATCAGAAAAGATAAGTCAAAGGGTACCCGCCTCCAAGAGTAGAAGTCCGTATCAAAAGAGGAGAACCACCCTCCAAAAATAAGCAACAATAAATCCAATCAAGCTCCTATATCAAGGATATATTTAATTAGCTATTACAAACAAATAGTAACTAGCTAATTAACTTTCTACTCCGTATTAGGGTTTAACCCAGTTGTCCCCTTTCTCTTAATTACGTCCGATTAGATGGAACGGTCCCTAACTATCCCACATAATTAAGGTTTAGGTTTATTTCCAATTCAACCTACATAACAAGTAGTTAGGCACAGCTGTGAAGCAACGCTAGAAGATCACAACAGGATATCAAATGGCAACAACTAAAATAAAGCCAATCATAACACGAATTCATCCCTAGTCCTACCATTCTAATCTGTAAAACAGATTCCTACTTCAAAACATTGTCTCCAGATCATACCTGATGGACTGGTTGACGAACACCCAATCACCGCAGTAACGGAACAGATGAAACCGCGAGTTTCTAATCCCCTCTTTAATGTTTTCCAGCTAGGAAGAACAAATCAGTTCTGGCATAAACAGGGCTTGCAATAGAGCATCCCATTCCACACGATCTTAAGTTCCAAAATCCACCTCGCAACCTTTCTGCTAAACTGAACAAGCTAATCCATTATCTTGACCCTAGAAATCAAACCAAACACAAACAATACGAACCCTAACCCCTCTAGTCAATCCACAAACGAAGGGAAATGGCTTACCAAATCCATAGATGGTTGACAAGGTGCTCTACAGGAAAACACAATAGAGTCGTTGGTAGCTTGTCGACGACGATGCGCTATTTGCCCCAACCCAATCGCAGGAGCTATCAACCAGTGGGGAGGTCCGTAGAAGCAGTGGATCCAGCCGACGATCGGCGATGGGAGGCGAGGAGATCAGCTCCTCTGAGCGATCGGGACAAAGGTAACGCAATAGGTTTCTCCGCTCACATGATGGAAGGAGGCGGGGTTCATGTGGAGATGGGGGTGGCGGAGCTCGTCTCCGGTGCCGTCCGAGACGATTGGAGACGAAGAAATCCGGCGGAGGAGTGGGTAGCGAGTGGCTTGGGTTTTCGACCGGCAGTGGCGACGAATGCGGCGGATCACTGAGCCCTAATCGGTTTATAAGTGGTTCTTTTTTTTTGCAGTTTAGTCCAACAAACTTCCATCTAATTACAAAACTACCCCTAGGGTTTAAAGTTATCTACTCATTAACCCTTGTAACTATTGGTTTATTACATTTTGGTCCCTAAATTTGTGTCCAAGGGCTCGGAAGCCCCGGAACCTATCTGGTAATCCTCCGAAAATTACCGGGACCTAGTCAAAAGTGTCGGATTTAACATCCATAGTCCTCTAGTGTGTGTATCATCCACAATAATTGTGATACACTCTCTCCCATGGCGATATATTCCACCTCGGTCGTGGAGAGAGCAACACAATGTTGCTTCCAACTTGACCAACTCACTAATGATGATCCTAAGAATTGGCAGCCCCCACTTGTGCTCTTCCGATCCAACTTGCACCCAGCATAGTCGGAATCGGTGTAGCCAATTAAGTCAAATGACTCGGTACGGGGGTATCAAAGACCAACTCCAATCGTGCCCTTAAGGTATCTCAAAATTCTCTTAACGGCAATAAAATGAGATTCCTTGGCACAGACTTGATATCTAGCGCACATACCCACAACAAAAAGTATATCAGGTCGACTAGCTGTGAGGTATAGCAGACTACCTATCATGCTTCGATATTGAGTTAGGTCAACGGGCTTACCTCTCTCATCATTGTCTAATCTTGTGTTTGTCGCCATGGGAGTGGTTACCTCTTTAGAGTCACTCATATTAAATTTTCTAAGCATCTCTTGAGTGTATTTGGATTGGTGCACATGGATTCTATCTCGAGTTTGTTTGATTTCGAGTCCAAGGAAGAAGGTTAATTCTCCCACTAGACTCATCTCAAATTGACTCTCCATGTGTCCAATAAATTCATTCAAATAGCCCTTGTTGTTGGAGCCATAAATTATGTCATCGACATATACTTGGGCTACAAATATATTGTCACTATCTCTTCGAATAAATAGTGTAGGGTCTATTTGTCCTCTCACGAAGCCTTTTTCCATGAGAAATGTCGACAACTGCTCATACCAAGCACGAGGTGCTTGTTTAAGGCCGTAAAGCGTCTTCTTGAGCTTGAACACGTGGTTTGGAAATTTGAAATTTTCAAATCCCGGAGGTTGTTCGGCATAGACCTCTTGTCTTATGAAACCATTTAGGAAGGCCGATTTAACATCCATTTGATAGAGTTTGAAACCTCTATGTGTTGCAAATGCAAGCATCAATCGGATGGATTCTAATCATGCCACGGGAGCATAGGTCTCATCGTAATCAAGGCCTTCAACTTGACTATAGCCCTTGGCTACCAAGCGTGTCTTGTTTCTTATGATTTCTCCTTTTTGGTTTAATTTATTTTTGAAGACTCATTTGGTTCCAATAATGGTGGTCTTTTTAGGTCTAGGGACTAAGTCCCAAACATGGCTTCTCTCGAATTTGTTGATGCAGTCTGATCCTGATTGTTGTTTTGGTGTTGACACCGATTTTAGTTTAGGTTGATGAGATGATTATGATTGGTATTAAGTCCTGGTTGTGGACTAGGCATACCTAGTGGAACTAGGTTTGATGAAA
Source organism: Boesenbergia rotunda (assembly GCA_024364735.1). NCBI lineage: Eukaryota > Viridiplantae > Streptophyta > Magnoliopsida > Zingiberales > Zingiberaceae > Boesenbergia > Boesenbergia rotunda. Next base: position 183,125 of record JAGFNQ010005290.1, read on the forward strand.
TCCTAACTTGGAGGGTTAGGTGTGAAAAGTCTTAGCTTGGAGGGCTAGGTGTGGAAAAATCCTAGCTTGGAGGGCTAGGTGTGGAAAAGTCCTAACCTGGAGGGTTAGGTGTGGAAAATCCTAGCTTGGAGGGCTAGGTGTGAAAAGTCCTAACCTGGAGGGTTAGGTGTGGAAAAATCCTAGCTTGGAGGGCTAGGTGTGGAAAAGTCCTAACCTAGAGGGTTAGGTGTGGAAAATCCTAGCTTGGAGGGCTAGGTGTGAAAAGTCCTAACCTGGATGGTTAGGTGTGGAAAAGTCCTGGCTTGGAGGGTCAGGTCCTAGCTTGGAGGGCTAGGTTGATGAAATCCTGGCTTGGAGGGTCAGGTCCTAGCTTGGAGGGCTAGGTTGGATGAAATCCTATCTTGGAGGGTTAGGTTGGAGTCCCTGGATCGGTCTGGTGACCAATCAGGGAGGTTGGCACGGTGCTCCTTTGTGGATCGGTCTGGTGACCGATCCAACGATGACTGATCGGTCTGGTGACCGATCAGGGAGTTTGCAGTTCACTCACTGCTCGGCTCCTGATCGGTCTGGTGACCGATCAGTGAGCCCACAGTGAGTTGAGTTCCCCTGCTGCTCTGCTCCTGATCGGTCCGATGACCGATCAGGGAGCATCCAGTAGGTTTTTGGGAACCTTACTGATCTTCTCCTGATCGGTCTGGTGACCGATCTGGAACACTGTTCAGACCATTCTGGAGAACGATCAAGTGTCGCGGACTCCGTCTTATAACCGATCAGGCTGGAGCCTGATCGGTCAGGAATCTTCCTGATCGGTCTGGTGACCGATCAGGCTCATGTGGCCGCGAAAGCTGGGAGTCCCAGCAAAGTGGTGGATCGGTCCGGTGACCGATCCACGAGCCCTGGATCGGTCCGGTGACCGATCACTTTAATTCAAAATGCACTGTCAGACGCTCTGATCACATCTGAACACATCTGATTTCTCTGCGCTTAATCTCTGATACTTGATTCACTGCTGATTTGCTGTGCTAATGCTCTGATTAAGTGTGCAGGTGACAAGGATGGATTCAAACACTCAAGGAGAGTCAATGGAGGTCTTTCCTTGGAGCAGGTTTGTCCATTTGCCATCTCAGGTTGCAACGGTTGCTGGCGCTGCTGGAGCTGTTGACTGGGGCTAGGCTGAGGGAAGCTCAGGGAGTCCAGGAGAGCTCAGTGCTAGGCTGGTGGTTGCAGGTGAGCAGCTGGAGGCTGCAGTGAGATGACCTGGCGATCAGTGGAGAGACTTAAGCTGCGTAGCGGAGAAGAGCTGAGTAGTTTTTGCTGAACAGACTTCTTGCGAGACTTCTTTACTGCGTGATAAGTTCTCCACATTGTGCTTGTGTGATCTGTTGTTCCATTATCTTGAGCAAGCAACTATGATTACTCTACTGTCTTGAGCAACCTCTGTTACTTGAGCATTTGGAAGAAGAACCAGGAAGCTTGGCGAGTCCATCAGCGAGAAGACACGAAGAAGGGAGTTCTTGCGTGAGATCTGTGCTGGGTGGAGCTCGGTGAGAAGTTTGCTTGGGTTCTTGCTGTCCTAAGTGCTCTGTAAGATCCTTCTTGTGTTTCATTATGCTTAAAACTTTATCTTTGTTGAAACACTGTGGAGAGGTTACTCCACCGAGAAGGAGGTTTCATTTTATCCGGATTTTCCGGGGCTTGATCTGCCGACGATCAAGGGATCGCCCACCTTAAGGGCACGCCAAGGAGTAGTGGCAAGTTATCCCCGAGCCTTGTAAATCCTCTTGTGTTTGTTCTTAGCTTAGGGCTTAAATTCTGCAACTCTGTTTTTCCTTTGCTTCTGCTGTGCTACTAACCCTTGAGGTGCAGAAAATTCAAAAGTGCTAAGTTTCGGTGTTTGGCTATATTCACCCCCCCTCTCTAGCCATCCATGTTCCAACAAGTGGTATCAGAGCTTGGCGCTCTGTACAAGCCGATTAACAACCGAGAGTCAACTACAATGGCTTTGAGAGAAGGTTTTTCAACCACCCGACCTCCCTTCTTCGATGGAGCGGATTTTCAATATTGGAGATCGAAGATGAAGTACTACCTAAAGATGGATATCAACACTTGGTTCACTGTGAAGGAGGGTTTTACCCCTCCAAAGGATGATAAAGGCAAAGAATTGGAGTCATGGCGTTGGTCGACTGAGCAAACCCGGAAGAGTGAAGCCGACGCGAAGGCGGTGGTCACCCTACAATGTGGCATGAACAAAGATCAACTCATCAAGGTTGGTCCCTTCACAAGTGCAAAAGATTTGTGGAATAAACTCATTGAACTCCATGAGGGCACCCGAGATTCAAGAATCGCCAAGAGGGATTTGTTCCTCAACCAACTCCAAAACCTCTCCATGAAGGAGAATGAAACCGTAAGTGAGCTACATGGTAAGTTCAAGGAAGTCCTCAATGGTCTCCATTCTATTGATGAAAAGGTCGAGAATCGCGACCTTGTGAGGTATGTGTTAAAAGCATTTCCAAGGAATGCTTTGTGGTCATCCATGGTGGATGCTTATAAAGTTTCCAAGGACTTATCAATTGTCAAATTAGATGATTTGTTTTGTGAAATGGAATTGCATGAAATGGCTAACAAAGGCCCCAAGGAGAAGGGGATTGCCTTAGTTGCAGGAGAAAAGAACAAGAAGAAGAAGGAGAAGAAGAAGGAGAAGGAAGTCTCATCATCTTCTTCCTCATCCGAATCCGAATACGAGTCCGAGGAGGATGGCAGCGGCTCCTCTTCCTCCGAGATGGCCAATTTCGTTAGAAGGATGATGAGGAAGGGTCGACGCTTCAAGGGTAAAGGTAACCCAAATGAAGTTAAGCTTGATAAGAATAACATTACTTGCTATGAGTGTAGCAAGAAAGGGCACTTCAAGAAGGGCTGTCCAAAGCTCAAGAAGAAGGAGGATAAATCTAAGAAGAAGAAGAAGACCTTGAAGGCCACTTGGGATGAATCCTCCTCAAGTTCGTCCGATGAAGAGAAGGAGGAGAAGAGTACACGCCATGTAGCACTCATGGCCTTGGAAGGAGAAGAAAGCAGTGATGAATCCTCCGACTCCTCAAACGTGGCTTCATCATCTTCGGATGATGAAGAGGTAATCACTCCCGAACTTGAGAAATGCTATAGAGCTATTGCATGCTTAACCAATATGTTGAAAAAGTCAAAAATTAAGGTTAAATCATTGCAATTAGAATTGAACAATTGAAATCCTCTAGGGATGAGGATGTAGACGATTTGCATGTGAAAATGTTAGAGGATGAGATTAAATCTTTGAAAATTGAAGTTGAACAATTGAAGTCCTCTAGGGATGAGGATGTAGATGATTTGCATGTTGAATTGTTAGAGGAGGAAAATAAATCATTAAAGAGTGAAGTTGAGAGACTCAAGAGTGTTCTTGAAAAATTCTCAACAAGCTCAAAAACCTTAAACATGATTTTGAATGCCCAAAGGGCAGTCTACAATAGGGCCGGTATTGGTTACCGACCCAAAGAACCATCATTTGTGTCCTTAATGTCTAGGACTGATGTTAGATAATCTAAGACACCTAGGGCTTAAAGGAAAGTAGTCAAAGCATGGGTGCCTAAGTCTTGCTTAGTAGGTGCTTTATGTCCCAAGGTTTGGGTACTTAAAACTTCTATTTTTCGAATTGTATAGGTTGTGATTGAGGGGGAGCATCTATCAATTCAGTTCGTTGATAGTGGGTGCTCCAAACACATGACCGGGGATAGATCATTGTTTACTACACTTCAAAGAAAAAGTAGAGGTAATATTTCATTTGGTAACAATGGTAGTCTTAAGGTCATAGGAATAGGAGACATTCAAATATCCGAATGTCTTAGGATTAAGAATGTCCTAAGTGTCAGTCAATTGTGTGATGCGGGTTACACAATTGATTTCAAATCAAGTCAATGTTTAGTTAGACAACATGACAACTTTGACACGGTACTAGTAGGCACAAGAGTAGATAACATTTACCAAGTTTCTTTTAAAAGTGCTATTAATGCTTTTGCTAAGTGTCTCATGTCAAGAGAAGATGAGTCCACCCTTTGGCACCGGAGACTAGCACACGTGAACATGAGGAATATCCGGAAGCTAGCCAACAAGGGATTATTTCGTGGCTTACCAAGCATCAAGTATGAAAAAGAAAAGATTTGTGATGCATGTCAAATGGGCAAGCAAACAAAATCTGCACATAAAGGTAAAAGCACTGTAAGTACTTCTACCGCATTGGATTTACTTCATATGGACTTGTTTGATTGTAGCACTATCATATCTTTGAATGGAAGTAGATATTGTTTTGTTATCATTGATGATTTTACTAGATATACATGGACTTATTTTTCTAAAATATAAGGACCAAACCTTAGATGTTTTCATTTCTTTTTGTAGAAGGGTTGAAAATGAAAAATCATCAACAATTAAGACAATAAGAAGTGATCATGGAGGTGAATTTCAAAACCAACAGTTTTTAGAGTTTTGTCATGATAGAGGGTATATACACGAGTTCTCTACTCCTAGAACACCACAACAAAATGATGTTGTAGAGAGGAAGAACTAGGTCTTACAAGAGGCTGCGCGAAGCATGCTTAATGAGTACTCACTACCGAGCTACTTGTGGGCCGAAGCTGTACATACAGCTTGCTACGTGCAAAACCGAGTTCTCATCCATAGGTTCTTAGGAAAGACTCCCCATGAACTTTGGTTTGGAAAACCACCTACGGTTAAACATCTTAGGGTGTTTGGTTGTAAGGTGTTTATCCTAAACACCAAAGACCACCTTGGAAAGTTCACGGCAAAGGCTGATGAAGGGATACTGGTCGGGTACACCCTTGTTAGCAAAGCCTATCGAGTCTACAACAAGAAGTCTAGATTGGTTGAAGAATCTTCTGATGTTGTCTTTGAAGAAATTCCAAAAGCAAATGATCAATCAGAAGATATTGAAGGAGCTCAATTTGAACTCAGGCAACTGGGTTTGGATGAAAGTCCAAATGTTGTTGATAATGGTGATGATTCTGATGACGGTGAGCCTAGACAACCCATTGATCAGCCAGATCCTGAGGCTGAGCCGGTGTCTAGTGAAACCATTCAAGAAGCACCACCAATTCCTAGGCAAACTAGGTTAGCCTCTAGTCATCCCCAAGACCAGATTGTTGGAGACATCCATCATGGGGTTAGGACTAGATCATTCTTCCGGAATGAGGCTAATGAAGTTGTCCTAATTTCCGAAATTAAACCTAGAAAAGTTGACGAAGCATTAAATGATCCCGATTGGATCATTGCTATGCAAGATGAACTAGGTCAATTCGAAAGAAGTCAAGTTTGGGACTTAGTCCCTAGACCTAAGAAGACCTCCATCATTGGAACCAAATGGGTCTTCAAAAACAAATTGAACCATAAGGGAGAAATCATAAGAAACAAGGCACGCTTAGTAGCCAAGGGCTACAGTCAAGTTGAAGGCCTTGATTATGATGAGACCTATGCTCCCGTGGCACGATTAGAGTCCATCCGATTGATGCTTGCATTTGTAGCACATCGTGGTTTCAAGCTATATCAAATGGATGTCAAATCAGTCTTTCTAAATGGTTTAATAAGAGAAGAGGTCTATGTCGAACAACCTCTGGGGTTTGAGAGTATCGAATTCCCAAACCACGTATTTAAGCTCAAGAAGGCACTTTATGGCCTTAAACAAGCTCCCCGAGCTTGGTATGAGCGGTTGTCGACGTTCCTAATTGAAAAAGTTTTGTTAGAGGCCAAATAGACCCTACACTATTTCTAGTAGAGATGGTGACAATATATTTGTACCCCAAGTATATGTCGATGACATAATTTGTGGCTCAAACAACAAGGGCTATTTAAATGAGTTTATTGGACACATGGAGAGTGAATTTGAAATGAGTCTAGTGGGAGAGTTGACTTTCTTCCTTGGACTTGAAATCAAACAAACCCGAGATGAGATCCATGTGCACCAATCAAAGTATACTCAAGAGATGCTTCGAAAATTCAATATGAGTGATTCAAAAGAGGTAACCACTCCCATGGCTACAAACACAAGATTAGACAATGATGAGAGTAGTAAACCTGTTGATTTGACTCAATATCGAAGCATGATAGGTAGTCTGCTATAACTCACAGCAGGCCGACCTGATATACTTTTTATTGTGGGTATGTGCGCTAGGTATCAAGTGTGTACCAAGGAATCTCACTTGATTGCTGTTAAGAGAATTTTGAGATATCTTAAAGGCACAATTGGAGTTGGTCTATGGTACCCCCGTACCGAATCGTTCGACCTAATTGGCTACACCGATTCCGACTATGCTGGATGCAAGTTGGATCGGAAAAGCACGAGTGGGGGTTGCCAATTCCTAGGATTGTCTCTAGTTAGTTGGTCAAGTCGGAAGCAACATTGTGTTGCTCTCTCCACGACCGAGGCAGAATATATCTCCATGGGAGAGAGTATATCACAATTGTTGTGGATGGTCCATACATTAGAGGACTATGGACTAAGCTACAAGGGTGTGCAAGTGTTGTGTGACAACATTAGCACAATTAACCTAACAAAAAATTCAGTCCATCACTCTAGGACTAAACATATTGAAGTGCGCCACCACTTCATTAGGGATCATGTTGCTAGAGGAGATGTTGTACTCTCATATGTAGAGTCCAAATCAAATCTAGCGGACAGTTTCACTAAACCACTCCCCGAAAATGAGTTTAGCTTCTTAAGAAGGGAGTTAGGAATGTGTCGCGCTTCATAGACATCAAAATGCATTCAAAACCCTTCATGATCAATTCGAATTGTTGGGATACAATTGGGTAACTTGGAGACATCTCACAAAAACTATAAGGTTTACCAAAATATTTTTGTTTGCTAGTAATGGGGTGAGATGCTAGGATTAACTTAATTTCTCAAAATGTCAATGCAACCCTTGAGAAATTTGGTTGACGAGATAAAAATCACTTCGGTGACCAAGTATAGGGAAAACCAATGCATAACACATGTGTACTTGGCTACATGATCATACTTGGACATTCCAATCAAGGAAACTTGATTGGAGACTTGAATTTGGGACAAACTTGCTTGAAATTGCTTGAATGTTTGTTGATTGAGTTTGACTCCACTTGGGTGGAGCAAAGTGATTTGTCAAAACCATAAGGACTTTTGATCCTCCTTCAGGGATCAATTATAGTCATGGGATCACTTCCAAGATCGATAACTTTCATCAGATCTTATCAGAAATCGTTTGGAAGTCTGAAACTGAAAGTTTCAAATCATATCAGGAAAAATCAGGAAGCCTGATCGGTCACTGGACCGATCAGGAGTAGGACTGATCGGTCCAACAGACCGATCAAGCTGTTTCGTGATTAACCACAGAAATTTCTCTGTGTTGGTCTGGATCGGTCCCCGGACCGATCTGGACCTCCCCGTGGTGATCGGTCCACAGACCGATCAGAGAGGTCACAGAACACTTCACGAAAAATTGACCAAACAATCTGTGTTGGCCTGGATCGGTCCCCGGACCGATCTGGCACCCTGTGGTGATCGGTCCACAGACCGATCAGGGGGCTCACGGAAAAACCTCTAAACCTACTGTTTGCTTCCTGATCGATCAGCCTATCGATCAGGGGCCTGCCTGATCGGTCACCCGACCGATCAGGACCAGGCCAGTCCGATCAGGCCGGAGCCTGATCGGTCTGGTCACTCCCAGATCGAACGGTGATCCGTTCAATCACATTAAATTGTGGTTGGTGGACCGATCGACCAACCAATTAACTTCGTCTAAACCCTACCTTCCCAAGCCCTAGCGCCGAAATCCTCTCTTGTGTGTGCGATCTACTTGCTGTGCGAGAGCTCATCCTGCATTTTCTCCTCCCTGCGCGTGGGTTCTTGCGATCGTCTCCCTGCTGCGCGCGCGACTGGGTTTTCTTCTGCGCTGTTAGGTGTTTCTCTTTTGCTACTGTGTTCTCTCTCGCAAAGCACCATTTCTGTGTGCTGTTCTCTGCGCAACTCAGCCGCGAGTTTTCTCCAACCAAGTACTTCATGGCACCAAAGTAAGCTTTGTGTACGATTTTCATTTGGTGCTTATTATTCTAACAGCTACCAGTTTTAGGCTAACCATGTTTTTCTTATGGTGTTCCTTTTGTGTTGTTACCCTAATTCTGCCGTGACCCTTCCTTGCCATGATCTTCCATTTCCTTGACATGAATCTTATTGATTAACCCTTCACCTCACTGATCAATTCATGTCCTACAAATGATTGGGTCATGTTTCATGTGATCATTTTAATATTGTTGCCGTGTGTGCCTTCCCATGTGATCAAATCCTTGTGTTATGATCTGGACTCTTGATCATAATTTGTTTTCTTTTGTTCATTTGATCAAATCTTCCTCATTTGATTCAATTGTTGCCATGATCTATTCAACCATTTTAGAAAGTCATCCAAGGGCAAGGAACCCGCTGAAGCTGAAGGGTCCTCCAAGGGCAAAGGCTCTTCATCATCTGCACCCCCTTCAAGATCTCCACCACCTCCACATACTAGATTTCAAAATATTAATTATGCACTAGCCTTTCAATGGCACACTTTCAAACTCATGCCATGTCGGACTGTGGACCAAACCTTCATTTACGAACATTGTCCGACGGTACGACAAATCATTGAACACTATGAACTTCAATCCATTCTTTTCTTTGAGAGGCCAATCAACTTTGATTTGGTCTCTGAATTTTATAATAACGTGGTCAGTGGAGAGGGCATGGGGTGGAGGACCCGTGTCGCCAGTGTCGACCTTTATTTTAATCTATCTGCTTTCACTACCTTTCTTGGTTGTCGCCAGTCAGATAATGACTTTTCACTCTACCCTTATCTTCCGGATCCCCTACCGGTTCCCTTTGATGGAGTCACCCCTGACTCTATCCATGAGTACTTTTTCGATCATCCCAGGTCGAGGGAACTTGGTGAGGTTACCAGTGACTTCCCTACATTTGCTGTTCTCTGCCTTTCCCCCATAGATTATGTTTTGTTTAAGATTATCACTAACTGTCTCATCCCTACTACTTCAAAGCACTTAGATGAAATTCACTCATTCCACTGCTTGATGCTCTACGGGATGCATCGACGGTTAGACTTTGATATCGTGACGACCATTTACTTCTCCATCATCGTCCACAGTCAGATGTACGGTCAGACAGTTTATATGTCATTTGGCCATATCATCACTGCCTGGCTACAGTCGGTTGGTATCAACGTTTCACAGGGCAGCATTGTACCCATGGTTCGACAGGACTGTCGACTTGATTGTCGTATGTTGGCCCAGTTTGGCATTGTTGTCGGACCGCAGGGGCTGAGGTGGAAGGATCGGCGACGTGTGGGGGAGTTACCGGGAGCAGCCCCTGATCAGGAGCCGTCCGCTGTTGCTGAGGATTACGATGATTATGTCTTGTTTAAGATTATCACTAACTGTCTCATCCCAACTACTTCAAAGCACTTAGATGAAATTCACTCATTCCACTGCTTGATGCTCTACGGGATGCATTGACAGTTAGACTTTGATATCGTGATGACCATTTACTTCTCCATCATCGTCCACAGTCAGATGTACGGTCAGACAGTTTACATGCCGTTTGGCCATATCATCACTGCCTGGCTACAGTCGGTTGGTATCGACGTTTCACAGGGCAGGATTGTACCCATGGTTCGACAGGACTGTCGACTTGATCGTCGCATGTTGGCCCAGTTTGGCATTATTGTCGGACCGCAGGGGCTGAGGTGGAAGGATCGGCCACGTGTGGGGGAGTTACCGGGAGCAGCCCCTGATCAGGAGCCGTCCGCTGTTGCTGAGGATTACGATGAGTGGGATCCTGACCTCCGCTGGCAGGTTACGGAGCTAGAGTAGACGATGCAGCGCGAGTTACATATTTCCGAGCTCTGGCAACAGGAGGTCAGCTCAGAGTTTCGGTCCTTCGATCGCCGACTAGTCGCTCTAGCTTCCGATGTTTCTGGGATCAGCTCACTGCAGGAGACGTGGTATGAGGAGTAGTACCAGCATACATTTCCTGGTGCTGCGACCTCCAGCAGCACTCCACCAGGGGATGCCATATATATTGAGGATTCCTCAGACGATGCCCCCGCCGATGGTTGATGTATTCTGCTTCTACCAGTGACTATTTGACTGCCTGGATTGTATGACTCTATGGCTAGATGCCTATGACTTGACTTTGATGGTTTTTGTACTGTATTGACTTTGATGCGATGTGATGCATTTGCTATTATGCCTGCTTTTCATATTTGACTTACTATACTCTGCTTAGTGTTGGCTTATATGATTGTTCGTAAGATTGCTATCATCATGTATGCCTTATTATGCATTGCTATGCTTATGACTCCATATGATACATATGATTGTTTTGCCATGCCTTATCTTTATTATATGTTTTCGTATGTTTTCAAAATTTGATCATACCTTTGTTATTTTGGGAGACCCCTAGGGTTGAGGGGGAGTATGTTTAAACTTAACAACCCCTCTAGACCCTTTTCGGTGTTTGACAAAGGGGGAGAGTGTGGTTGGTTAAGTTTAGGATGATTATATTGTAGGGGAGGATCCTGATTCCCCTATGATTCTGGAATTTGAGAATATTGATTTCGAATCCCTAAACTTAAAATCGGGTTGTCAAATAACAAAAAGGGGGAGATTGTTGATGCAGTCTGACCCTGATTGTTGTTTTGGTGTTGACACTGATTTTAGTTTAGGTTGATGAGATGATTATGATTGGGATTAAGTCCTGGTCATGGACTAGGCATACCTAGTGGAACTAGGTTTGATGAAATCCTAACCTGGAGGGTTAGGTGTAAAAAGTCCTAGCTTGGAGGGCTAGGTGTGGAAAAATCCTAGCTTGGCGGGCTAGGTGTGGAAAAATCCTAACCTGGAGGGTTAGGTGTGGAAAATCATAGCTTGGAGGGCTAGGTGTGAAAATTCCTAACCTGGAGGGCTAGGTGTGGAAAAATCCTAGCTTGGAGGGCTAGGTGTGGAAAAGTCCTAACCTGGAGGGTTAGGTGTGGAAAAATCCTAGCTTGGAGGGCTAGGTGTGGAAAAGTCCTAACCTGGAGGGTTAGGTGTGGAAAATCCTAGCTTGGAGGGCTAGGTGTGAAAAGTCCTAACCTGGAGGGTTAGGTGTGGAAAAGTCCTAACCTGGAGGGTTAAGTGTGGAAAAGTCCTGGCTTGGAGGGTCGGGTCCTAGCTTGGAGAGCTAGGTTGATGAAATCTTGGCTTGGAGGGTCAGGTCCTAGCTTGGAGGGCTAGGTTGGATGAAATCCTAGCTTGGAGGGTTAGGTTGGAGTCCCTGGATCGGTCTGGTGACCAATCAGGGAGGTTGGCACGGTGCTCCTTAGTGGATCGTGTTGGTGCAGGAAGCACCATATCGAACCTTGTTTTGATATTGGCAAAGGGTTCAAAGTTAAGTATTATTGGCGATCTAACAATGTTACTCAAGTGTGTAGGAAAAGTCCTAGCGAAGGGCTGCTAGGCACCTGGCGAAGGGCTGCCAGGAAACAAAGTCCTAGCAAAGGGCTGCTAGGCACCTGGCGAAGGGCTGCCAGGAAACAAAATCCTAATGAAGGGCTGCTAGGCACCTGGCGAAGGGCTGCCAGGAAACAAAGCCCTAGCGAAGGACTGCTAGGCACTTGGCGAAGGAATGCCAGGATACAAAGCCCTAGCGAAGGACTGCTAGGCACCTGGCGAAGGAATGCCAGGATACAAAGCCCTAGCGAAGGACTGCTAGGCACCTGGCGAAGGAATGCCAGGATACAAAGACCTAGCGAAGGACTGCTAGGCACCAGGCGAAGGACAGCTTGGTACTAAAGACCTGGCGAAGGACAGCTAGGCACCTGGCGAAGGACAGCTGGGCAAAAGTCCAACCGGAGGAGCCGGTTGGCATCAGGTAAATTCTCTTGAGAGGAGTAGGTGAGGACGCGTTCCCCGTGGAGGGAACAGTAGACATCGGTTCGACCTAGGGTTCCATCTTGGAGACCCAAAGTCAGAACCAAGACAGCTAAGGCTGTATAAACTTAATACCTTATTGTTTTCTGTTGTTTTGGACTAACCCTGGATGCAGGACCGAAGGAACGTGTGTCTGCAGCTTAGAATGCCCAAAGGAGAGAGGCAAGTAGCTGAGCAGGGCGCCCCCAGTGTCCCGGGCGCCCCCAAGGCCAGTACAAACAAGTTAAGCAATGAAGTGGTTCGGAAGCTTACTGGGCGGGGCGCCCCCGTGCTCCCGGGCGCCCCCGTGCTCCCGGGCGCCCCCAGTGCTCAGGGCGCCCCGCACTTCAGCCAGCGAAGAGGATAAACATTATCCAGCCGAGAAGCCCGCTGAAGGAGTCAACCGGGGCGCCCCCAGCGTCCCGGGCGCCCCCAGTGTCAAACCTCAACCCTATTCGAGTGGGATAGAGGCTGACCGAGACAAGCTCGGATCGTGTGACACGTGGGGGGGGGGGGGGAGGCGCCCCCGACGTCCAGGGTGCCCCGAAGTGCTATAAATAGCACCCAACGCCCAGGCTTCTGAACAATCAAGTTTTTCAACGCAAATACGCTCTTCTACTCATGCGCTCTGCTCTAGGAATCCTTCATCTCGAGATTCTAGCGCCGGCGATGACCCTACGCACCGAAGAACGATCTACACCGGGCGTCGATAACGAAGAGTCAATTTCTAAATTGTATTCTTACTGCACTTACTTCTGTATAATTGTTTGTAAGAATTTGCGCACATATAGAATTGCCCCCAGTAAACGGTCATCGACCATGGGCCTTGGAGTAGGAGCCGACCGCGACTCCGAATCAAGTAAAAAATCTTGGTGTCTTGCGTACTGTTTTGTTTTAATTTTTCCGCTGTGCATTCTCTCTCTAAATCTGAAATGACTTACGATATTCACCCCCCCTCTATCGTTTCTCTCGATCCAACAGATCGGTCTGGTGACCGATCCAGCGATGACTGATCGGTCTGGTGACTGATCAGGGAGTTTACAGTTCAGTCACTGCTCGACTCCTGATCGGTCTGGTGACCGATCAGGGAGCATCCAGTAGGGTTTTGGGAACCTTACTGATCTACTCCTGANTATGGGTTCAATTAAGGATTCCACTTGTTGGTTATCTTCTTAATCAGTGTTTGATGAAATTGGATTTGTATTTGAGTTAATTTCTTCATCGAATATTAGGTTGGTTGTTTCTTCGATTTTCTTAGTTTGGTTGTTGTAAACCCTATAGGCTCTACTTGTTGTTGAATATCCTAGGAAGATGCCTGGGGTTGACTTAGACTGGAATTTCCCTAAGTAGTCTTTGGTGTTTAGGATATGGACTTTGCATCCAAAGACCCTTAGGTAGTGTAGATTTGGAAGTCTATGGTAATATAGTTCATAGGGTGTTTTATTGTGTCGCTTGTTAATCAGGACCCTATTTTGGATGTAGCAAGCCGTACTAATTGCTTCTGTCCAATATTGGTTGACTAGGTTAAATTCATTGAGCATAGCCCTAGCGGCTTCCTGTAGAGTTCTATTTTTTCTTTCAACTATCCCATTTTGTTGGGGGGTTCTAGGACACGAAAATTCATGTATGTATCCATTTACCTTACAGAATTCCTCGAACTGTTGATTTTCAAACTCTCCCCCGTGGTCACTCCTAAGTCTTTTGATTTTAGTATCATTTTGATTTTCAATTAACTTACAGAATTCATTAAATAGGTTTAGGGTTTCATCTTTGGTCTTTAGAAACTAACCCAGGTAAACCTTGAGTAATCATCAACTATTACTAAGCAGTACCGATTTCCGCTTAGTGACTTGGCTCCATGTGAATCAAATAGGTCAAGGTGCAGGAGCTCAAGTGTGGTTTGAGTTAGATCAGCTTGAATTAGTTTGTGATTAGATCTGGTTTGTTTACCTTGATTGCATGATTCACATATTATGTTTTCATGATTTTTAATTTTGGGAATACCTTTAATTAGGCCAAGTTGGGTGATTTTTGAAATAATTCTTAGGTTAGTGTGACCTAGTCTCCTATGCCAGAGGTTTGATTGTTCTAACTGAGTTAACATGCATTTAGGTACTAGGGGAAGGTTTATAGTGTAAATATTATTTTTCCTAGTGCCCTTAAGCATGATTTCTGAGTCTTGCAAGTTTCTAATCAGGCAGTTAGAATTGTTGAAGGTAACTATATAACCAGAATCACATAACTGACTGATGCTAAGTAGGTTAAATTTGAAATTTTCAATCAAAAGGACTTTCTTAATAACAAAGTCAGATTTAAGTTCAATATTATCTGACCCAATTACTTTGAGTGTAGCATTGTTGCCAAATGCCACTGAGCCTAGGTTCTTGAACTTGAGTTTGGTGAATTTCAATTTGTCTCCAGTCATGTGTCTGGAGCAACCGCTATCCAACATCCATTGGTCCAAATCTTTATGTTCCTACACATAAAGAGTTTTGTTGATTTGGATCCAATTAGAGTCAGGAATAGCCTAAATTGATTTTCACAGCCTAGTCTGTCTCACCCAAATCTAGGGTTATCAATCACATTAGCCTTATAGGTTTTGTGAGACAGGTTTTGATAAAAGAATTTTTGAGAAAGACATGATTTATTTTGAAAAACTTAATTAATTTTGAAAATAATTGATTTTATTTTAAAAAAATGTTTGAATCTATAACTAACTGAAAATTTGTGTTAGATTCGAATTTGACAAAAATTAATTTGAATTTGAATTTCAAAAATTGGCTTCCAGGTCTTGGCGAGGCACTAGGCCTTCTTTGGCCGTAGCCTTATTGGATCATCAACCCTTTCCTTGACAAAGCCTTTCAGTGAAATTTCATTTTTAAAATTAATCTTTGAAAAATTCTGGTCTAACTAGTGTGTGTCTTGGATCGGTAGCTTCGGCTAGTTTCACCAGTCTAAAGAGACCAAGTAGAGAATACTTGACCTTATTAGAATTGGTTTCCCTAACGTACTATCATCTCACCTCCACCCAATACTATGTTGTCAAATTTCAGTTGAGTTTTTTCAGTCCTTAAACTAACCATTCCTAGGTCTAATCATGGTAAATTGCAAAAATTAAATCAATCAATCAAACAAGCAAATTGAAAGAAACATTTTTATCTAACAATAAATATTGTTTTCAATTTGGCTCCCCCTGGACTAAAGCCACGATAATGGTTAGGCAAGATGTGAATCTTGTCCTTGGGGATCCAATATTGATTTGATCCAGTTTGTTTATTCAGGTATAGTTTAGGTACCCATGCCTGAACTTTAGGTCTGGACTAGTTCAGTACAGCAAAGTAGAATCTTTGTCTAGATTTGGTTCTATAGCCTAATCCGGATCGATTTAGAACCGATTTCTATTTTCCAAGAATCATGTCAAGACCCTTGGAACCAGAAGTGAATCGTTCTAAAGCTGATCTAAGATCCTTAACCTGAGTTTTCAGGGAGGAGTTCTCTTTCTCAAGTTTTTCAACTTGAGTAGAGGTTCCTTCTTGAACCTTCTCAGTTAAGGGTCTAGAGTCAGCTCCCTCTTTCAGGAGTTTTACTTCCTGTCGGAGGGATTCGACTCAGAGTTTAGCTTTCGCCAAATCTCGAGAAAGATAAGAAATTAATTCATTTAACTGACTTCTATTAAAACCACTTACCTTGATTTCTCCGTCCTCTGAAAATGTCAGTCTGCCGTCGTCCTGTTCCGATTCTGACTCGGTATCAATTTGTTCTGAGGCGGTTAGTGCGAGTAGGTTCGACTGTGGGACCTCTTCCTCTTCTTCAGAGGAGGACTCGTCCCACGTTGCCTGAAGTGCCTTTTTCCTTCTATTCTTCTTGGTCTCCTTTAGGTTAGGGCACTCCGTCTTGTAGTGCCCCTTCTTCTTGCACTCGTAGCAGGTCACGTTGGGCTTGTTCTTTTCATTTGCGAGTTCAGCTGGTTCATCCTTTCTTCGGTTGGCTTTCCGTCTGTTGGTTTGGTTCTTCAATTCCCTGTAGTAATTTCAGGCCAATCGGACCAGCTTAGGTCGATCTCCTTCTTCGTCTTCTGAGTCTGAGTTTGAGTTAGACTCGGGTTCAGGTTGAGGCTTCTTCTTGGTTGTTCTTCCAGTTTTACCTGCAACAAAGGCAATACCTTTCTCGGCCAGATTGCAGTTAGTCTATTCATGTAATTCTTTCAGAGAACAATTCATCTAATTTAATTTTTGAAAGGCCCCTTGAAACCTTGTATGCATCTACCATAGATGCCCACAAGGTGTTTCTCGGGAAAGCATTTAAAGCGTACCTTATCAAGTCACGGTTTTCTACCTTGTGACCGATTGTGTGTAGTCCGTTCATTAATTCCTGGATTCGGGCGTGAAGCTGAGCTGCTGTTTTGTTGTCGGTCATCTTGATCGTGTACAGCTTGTTCAGGAGGAGATCTCTCTTGCTGATCCGAGTGTCTGAAGTTCCTTCGTGCAGCTCGATCAGTTTCCCCCACAGCTCCTTGGCACTGTTGATGGACCCACCCGGTTCAGCTCCTCTTTTGTTAATCCGCATTGGAGGGTCTGGGTCGCCTTTGCATCAGCTTCAATATTCCGTTTCAGAGCGGTGTCCCACTCTGTGTAGTTTTGAGGTACTCCTTCAGCGTTCTTTGGAATCTCCAGTCCGGACTAGATGATTATCCACATGTCCACCTGAGTTTTCAGGTGGACCTCCATTCGACTTTTCCAGTAAGAAAAGTCTTCTCCACTGAAAAGTGGAGGTCTAGCTGTGCTGAATCCTTCTTGCATGACCATTTTATCTGAAAAGAAAACTAGAAGGAAAGAAAATATCCCAAGACTTGGTCTTGGATTAGTAGTGCGGGATAAAGAGAAATAATTATCCAAGGGTGTTGCACCAACCTCGATTAACGAGAAAACTTCGAAAAAGTGAAAGAAAAGTAATTAAAAAAAATCCAAAAAATTCTCAAACTGGTGGTTGTACCAAATTTGAGCTTCCCCGCTCTGATACCACTTGTTGGATCGAGAGAAACGATAGAGGGGGGTGAATATCGTAAAACGTTCGGATTTAGAGAGAGAATGCACAGCGGAAAAATTAAAACAAAACAGTACGCAAGACACCAAGATTTTTTACTTGGTTCGGAGTCGCGGTTGGCTCCTACTCCAAGGCCCACGGTCGTTGACCGTTTACTGGGGGCAATTCTATATGTGCGCAAATTCTTACAAACAATTATACAGAAGTAAGTGCAGTAAGAATACAATTAGAAACTGACTCTTCATTACCGACGCCCGGTGTAGATCGTTCTTCGGTGCGTAGGGCCATCGTCGACGCTAGAATCTCGAGATGAAGGATTTTTGGAGCAGAGCGCGTGAGTAAAAGAGCGTATTTGCGTTGCAAAACTTGATTGTTGAAGCCTTGGGGTCGAGGGCCCTTTTATAGCCCCTGGGGGCGCCCGGGACGTCGGGGGCGCCCCCACGTGTCACCTGATCCGGACACATCTCGGTCAGCTTTGATCCCTTTAAACTCGGGATCGAGCTTTGACGGGGGCGCCCGCAATGACCGGGTCAACTATTATCCGTTGGCTTCACTGGCTTCTGCTTTGTTGGCTTGCACTGGGGGCGCCCGGGACACTAGGGGCGCCCGGGAGCATGGGGGGCGCCCCGCCCATAACCTGCCGAAGTACTTCTTTTGCTTCATCTATTTTGTATTCACCTTGGGGGCACCCGGGACACTCCGAGCGCCCTACTCAGTAGCTGCCTCACTCCTTTGAGGCTCTCTGAGCTGCAGACACTCGTTCCTTCGGTCCTGCATCCAAGGTTAGTCCAAAACAACATAAAGCAATAATATGTTAGTTTTATACAGCCTTAGCTGTCTTGGTTCTGACTTTGGATCTCCAAAATGGAGCCCTAGGTCGAACCGACACCTACTATTCCCTCGCCGGGGAACACGCCCTCACCTACTCCTCTCGGGAGAATTTACCTGATGACAATCGGCTCCTCCGGTTGGACTTTTGCCTAGCGGTCCTTTGCCAGGTCTTGAATACCAAGCTATCCTTCGCCCGGTGCCTAGCCGTCCTTCGCCGGGTCTTTGGATCCTGGCAGTCCTTCGTGAGGTGCCTAGCAGTCCTTCGCTAGGTCTTGGATCCCAGGCTGTCCTTCGCCCGGTGCCTAGAAGTCCTTCGCTAGGTCTTTGTATCCTGGCATTCCTTCACCAGGTGCCTGGCATTCCTTCGCTAGGGCTTTGTATCATGGCAGTCCTTCGCCAGGTGCCTAGCAGCCCTTCGCTAGGACTTTGTATCCTGGCAGTCCTTCGCCAGGTGCCTAGCAGTCATTCGCTAGGACTTTTCCTGCACACTTGAGTAACATGTTAGATAAACATTATACCTTAACTTTTGAACTCTTTTGCCATTATCAAAACACAGGTTCGACTTGGGTGCTTTCTGCACCAACAAGATCTGCGCTGGGTGGAGCACGGGAGAAGCTTTCTTGTGTTCTTGTCTGTTCTAAGTGCTAAGTAAGATCTTTCTTGTGTTTCAGTGTGCTTAAAACAATATCTCTGTTGAAACGCTGTGGAGAGGTTACTCCACCGAGAAGGAGGTTGCTTTCTATCCGGATTTTTCGGGGCTTGATCTACCGACGATCAAGGGATCGCCCACCTTAAGGGCACGCCAAGGAGTAGGGGCAAGTTATCCCCGAACCTTGTAAATCCTCTTGTTAGCGTTCTTGTGTTTGCTCTTAGCTTAGTGTTTTCATTTCTGCATACTCTGTTTTTCTTTTGGCTTCCGCTGTGCTACTAACATTTGAGGTGCAGAATTTCAAAAGGGGTAAAGTTTAAGTGTCTGGCTATATTCACCCCCCCTCTCTAACCATCCAAGGTCCAACAGTTTTCACTTGTTTGTGGATCGAGTGTCTGGCGCATGATGATGATGAAATCTGGAATTATGAAAAAAAAGGTAAAGATGGACACTTATCGGGCACACAAGGTAGCGATTATTTTGTCGGATGAAAATGGAATTATGAAAAAGTAGACTTTACTAATCCCATGTGATTATGATTTTTGGTGGAAAATATATTTATGTTGTAAGTTGGTGTATCTGCAGATATTCTGATCTTGATCAACTTTATCCTATGTGATTATGGTTGTGAGTTGCTGAATATTTTGGAAAGTGGATGTTTTGTTGTTGAAATTTGGAAAATATGTGATTATGGTTGTAAGTTGCTTGATATTTTCGAAAGTGGATGTTTTGTTGTTGAAATTTGGAAAATATGTGATATGGTTGTGAGCTGCTTGATATTTTGGAAAGTGGATGTTTTGCTGTTGAAATTTGGAAAATATGTGATTATGGTTGTGAGTTGCTTGATATTTTGGAAAGTGGATGTTTTACTGTTGAAATTTGGAAAAATGTTAAATGTTGGTTATGATATGTAGTCATGAGTGGTTTTGAATTATTTTGAGTTAATGTAGTTCGAATTCTAGAGAAGATTGATATTGAATATAATTTATTTTTGATAATAGAATTAGTGCATAACTTATTGAATTTAGATTCTCAATATAAGAGCTTGTTGACTGTGATAAAACAAATGAAGGGTGAGAGGGAGGTTATATGATTTATGCATTTGATTGGGTAATAAGTAATTAGGGAATAAATACTGAATCTTAAACTATCCTTACACCGGATAGGATAAAACATGTAACACTGAGAAGGGGAAAATGAAGTAGGTAAACAAGATAAGTTTATTTTACTATTAAGAGAATACCAAGAGCAAGCAGATTATGAGTACAAAATAATACAATTTCAGTATACATTGAGAAAATATAAGTATAATTTATCTGAAATTGAGTACTAATTTAAGAAATTTGAGTATAAGGTTAGGAAAGTAGTACCTCTATCGTGATCATGGTGCAACCTACATTAAAGTTAGTGGCCAAGTAGGAAAACAAGATAAGTTGCTTCCCTTATTATTTTACTATCAAGAGAACAAGTTGTGCATGTGGATTATGAGAACAAAATTTTAAAATTTCAGTATACATTTGACAAATATAAGTATAAATTATCTGAAATTGAGTACAAATTTAAGAAATTCAAGTAGAAGGTTAGGAAAGTGGCATCTCTATCGTGATGTTGATGCAACCTCCATTATGGTTAGTGGCCATGTAGAAAAACAAGATAAGTTACTACCCTTATTATTTTACTATCAAGAGAAAGCCAAGTGCATGCGGATTATGAGTATAAAATTTTAAAATTTCAGTACACATTGGTAAAATATAAGTATAAATTGTCTCAAATTAAGTACTAATTTAAGAAATTCGAGTACAAGGTTAAGAAAGTGGTACCTCTATCAAAATCTTGATGCAAACTCCATTATAGTTAGTGAACAAGTTGGAAAACAAGATAGATGTTGATGCCATTATTATTTTACTATCAAGAGAATGCCAAGTGCTTGCGGATTATGAGTACAAAATAATAAAATTTCAATATACATTGGGAAATATAAATTATTTGAAATTGAGTACTAATTTAAGAAATTTGAATATAAGATTCCAAATTTGAATATAAGATTCCGATGGCACCTCCATTGTGATCTTAACATATAGGTCATGAATTGGTACAAAAGTATAAAATTTCATAATTCATTATTATAATTTAAGTTTCCGTTGGTTTATATTTAGTATGATTTAATGAAATTTAAGTATAAAATTCTGACAGCATCTTCTTTATATATCCCACAAATGGCATGCACATAAAGAGTACACAAATTATAACATTCAATTTCATAACTGAACTAAAAACCATCGACACAACAACAACAACAACAAATACAAGTCACTTACCAAAAATATGAAATACAAATATCACACCAAGCTTAAACATCAACTAGTATCAAGCCCACATTGCATAAACAATACATAAACATCACTAACTTAACATAATATAAAAGGACCATTAAAGCAAGAACACACCCTGAATATTTCCACTGGATCGAGTACTCCTTCTTGTAGATACATCCTTGCTTCTTGTTTGTTTTATCATCCTCTTTTTCCTGTAAATTGGAAAATATATTAGAGATCAAATATATGAGTACATGCTCATTAAAAGAAATTTCATAATACAATGTTTTATTTGTAAATCAAACAATTCCATACTATTTTCACAAAATAAAAGTAGAGTTAGTTAATGACTTCTTTGCAACTGCGTCGGTTATGACCTCGCCCATGACACCGACCACACTTTGTCACACGTTTTTCGACTTGCGAATGTATCCTTTGAGTTCTTCTTCTGCCTGGTTGGCTTCGAACAACGGGAGCATTGATTACAAATGGCTTCTCGGGATTGTACTCAGACATGTGACATGTAGGGATCGGATTTAGGATTCCTTTAGCTTTCACGATACAACTCTATTCTAAAGTACTTGTCACAGAAATCATATAATGATAATGACTTTGACGCTATTGCTAAACATGCATGTTTGCATAGAACAATTTGCCATGCTTTGCACGAACAAATCCTAGCAGACAAATCAACAGCAAATGATTTATTCCCATCCACAACTTCAAAACTCCAATCACATGCCTTGCGCACTATCAAACTACAAGATTCAACATATGTTTTTGCAAGAGCATTCTCCTTTGATGGACTCAATCTTATAACCATATCCATTGTTGCTTCACGTCGTCTGTGCATCATGTCCATAATTTGAATGCGTATGTGATCTGTTAGATCGTCTACGTCTTGCTAAAGGGGGGTGAATAGCAATTTCTCGATTTCTTCTTCCTACAACCGTTAATGCATAAGCGGAATAAACTAAAACTAAACTAAACAAGGAAGAACTCACTGATATACGTGATTTGGAGATAAAACTCCTACTCCACGGCTGCCCGTAAGGTGGGCGATCCCTAATCCGTCGATGGATGATTCCCCGGAGCACCTCTGGCTAGATCGCGTAGCTCCTTGTAGGTGGAGAAACCTCACCAGAATCTTTGGACACTACCTGAGCACAACAGGCTACTAACTCACTCTATCCAAGAAAGTTTCACAAAGAAACATTAGCCTTAAACGAGCTCCTTCAAATAGAGCTCGAGTACTAACTGGCCGCTACCAGTCGACTGGTCCCACTCAGATTCGACCGTTACGGCCAACGTTCGAATCACCAGCCTTTACCAGTCGACTGCTCATGGGGCAGTCGACTGCTCCTTCCCTAAGCCTAGGGTTACCCTTCCCGAGTACATTTCTCTCCGCATTCGAACCCTCCCGGCTTAGTTCCCGAGTACAAACACTCACACTCAGACCCTCACAACTTGGTTGACTCTTCAATCCGCAGTCTCAATCTATTGCCTTCACGCCCTCTTCATCTTCGGCTCTCATCCCTCGGATGCACATTCAAGCCTCCAGCTTGCTTCCATGCCATCCTTCACACATGCCTCGAAGTCCGCGTCCCTCGGCTCATCGTCTCTGCCCATAGTCCCTCGGATGCGCACACAAACCTCCAGCTTGCCTCCATGTCACCCTTCACCTGAAGACATCCAACCAAGTCTATGTGTACATGCACACCTACACACTCACATACACATATTAGTCTAACAACAAACCCTAACTCAATCATATTGACCATACACATCAAAATCATGATCCTCCATATCATACTTGGGTCGATTGCCCCAACAATCTCCCCCTTTTTGATGTGTGACAATATGCTTAAGTTAGGTAAACAAAAGCAACAATAGCAGCAGCAATTGAAGATTAAAACATAGCAAATAAGAGGCAACCTCCTCCTTAACCTATGCCCTCTTCTAATTTTCAATTCTCAATACCAACACCAAGTTAAGTTATACCCAACTTAACACCATAACACCAAGTTAAGTTTTACCCAATGTAACATCACAAATTTTCTTCCGTCAAGTTAAACCTAACTTAACACCACACTTTCTCCCCCTTTGACACCATCAAAAAGATTGCCCCAAGCAACCCTACCCTTAGTGCCAAAATTAACTCACTTTATTTTTGAAAAACCCCTTAGAAATCACTTTACAGAATTACCAGTCGACTGCCCCTGCCCTCTGTTCATCTCAACACACAGAGACATCAGACGACTACCCCCTAGGCAGTCGACTGATACAGTCAACTTCTGAAATTCCAGCCCAATTTCAGAAACTTCTAGAAAATTTGAAAAAATCTAAAAATTTACAAGCACATTTGTTAGGATATTCTTTACCCTAGAAAAATATGCATGGTTTCATGAAAAATATCAAATGTGCCTCACTTTTGGTACAAAATTCTAATTTCCTCAAAAATGGTCATCTTGTATCAACTTTCAAACCTATACATAATTCCATGTGTTTGCCAATCTCCATTCATTAACATTTCAGCCATATAACTGCCCTCAATTCTCCCCTTTTTCTTATGTATTCTTAATATGATAACAATCTTCCCCTTCTCATCTCTTAACCCTAGATACATATGCACTTATCAATCCTCCTTAATTACCATGATATCAATAAAGTATTATTCCATACAATCAACATTAAATCATGAAATAAGACTTTATATAATGAATATGAAAGCATAAATAAAGATTTTAAGTTAAAGCCATAACTTATTATTCAATAGCAATCCATGAATCTAAAATAATATAAGCAATATCAAGTCATGACATAAAAACTCATAAAATATCATGAAAGCATAGGCAAATATATCATACATAACTTAAAGATAAACATGAAAGTGGCACAAGGGGTTATCAGTCGACTGCCCCTGGGGAAGTCGACTGGGAAAACGAATAGAAGGTTCCCAGTTTCGAATTCACCTGGACCAGTCGACTGGTTCTGAACCAGTCGACTGGTACCTGAATTTCAGTTTTTCAACCTAATTTCAGAAATGTCTAATTACTTCCACAAATTTCCAAAAAATCTAAAATTTCATGGAGAGATTTGTGAAGCTTATGTCTTCTTGGGAAAAATAAGTTTTCCCACAAAACTACTCCGGATCCCAAGATTGGCACAAAATTTAATCCTTCTTAAATTGTATCATTGAAACTTATCCAAAAGTCCTAATTTTGGCCTCTCCTTGATGTATCTTCTCATACCTGACCATAATACTTTTCTAGCACTGAGTTATATGGCGTTTACACATTAAACCCCAATTACTACCAAATATGATCCTATTTTCATCTTTTCCGCCCTAAAGCTCCTTTTAGTGTGTCATTTCCCAAGGATTAAGACTCACCTTAGTCTTTTAAACTCTTTGGCACATTCCATATGTCATCTAATCTCCTAGGAGAAATCCTCCTGAGATCCATTGGCCATGGATCCCATTTTGACCTCTAGAGCTCTCCCTTGAGCTCCTAGCCCTAGTTACCTCCTTAGATAACTCATTCACAAATGCAAGACCACACCGGTGCTCCTCCGGTGCTTCTTGACCTTCAACTATGACTCTCTTAACTTTATATACATTTTTCTTGGTCAAAACCCTCTTTTATCCTTTAAATGACTTTTCCTTGTCATTTTTGACATTTTCTTTACCATAATCATAAGGCATCCTTGAATATGACTTTTTACTATCATTTGATCTTCTAGGGTGATATCCTAGACTCGGTCTACCATTTCTAATATGTTGATCATTAGGTATCACACTTACCCCCTTGGATCCTTTAATAAGTATATCTAGGTTCTTTTCTAATTTATCAAGTTTTGCCCTCAAAACTTGATTTTCCTTTTCTAAATTTCTAACCTTAGTATCATCATGCCTATTTTGATCATTCCTAGATTTTCCCATTTTCCTAGGCATGTGTCTCCCTTTCTTAGGATTGATGCCTTGATCCTTAGGTCTAGAAACCCTAAATTTATTATGAAATATAGATTCTTTGGTATTTTGGCATGCAATAGTATTTCTATTTCTATCATGATATTTAAAGCCAAAAGTACGTATAGGCAAGCAATCATTATGATTTCTAGCATTTATAAAAGCATTTGGAGCATAAGAAAAGTTAGGGATTATCTCCCTTACCCTTGTAGCTCCCCCTTGACGTGAGTTTCTCCTCTTTTCTTCTTTTTCCCATCTTATTAAATGCTCCATCTTCTTGAGCTCTCCTTCTCTTGGACATTGAGTGTGATAATGTCCTAGCTCCCCGCAAGTATAACACCTAATGTGCTTCTTTTCTTTCTTTTCCCTATAACCCACATTAGATTTTAAATTAATGGACATGGGTTTATAGATTATCTCCTTTTTACCTAGTGGACACTTGTCCTTGTAGTGCCCCTTCTTGTTGCATCCAAAGCATATGATGTGCTCTTTTGATTTGGCTTTGGCGGAGGTTGGAGCTTTTTCTTGCTCCGGTATTGATGAGATCTCTCCTCTCCCTCAATTTTTGAAGTTGACACCTCTTCATCTTCTCTTGATGAAGTGGATGACCTCTCACTTTCTTCTTCCACTTCACTTGATGAGATGAGCAATTCTTCTTCTTCTTTCTCTTCTTGGACCGTTTGACTTGTCTCCTTGGGCTCTTCCACTAATTTAGCTTGTGTATGATTTTCATGGACTTTTCCTATCTTGCTCCATAGCTCATATGCATTTTCATATTTACCTACATCACTCAACACATTTTTAGGCAAAATATCAATTAATGTACTAATTACCTTCTCATTTGCCCTAGAATGTACTTGTTGCTCCCTAGTCTAATATCTCGGCCGGAGCTTCTTTCCGTACTTGTCTCTTAGAATTTCAAAGGGCTCTTCTATTACCATCCTACACTCCCAATCCATTCCAAGCTAAGTCTCCATCCTTGTCTTCCAATAACCAAAATCTTCATGATTATAGGATGATGGAGTGTTGATATCATCCCCTAACTTGTTTTCTATCATTCTTCTCCTCTAGCTTATGCTCTCTTGGCGGTTATTCCAACAAGAGCGACCTTCGCTCTGATATTACTTGTTAGATCATCTACGTCTTGCTAGAGGAGGGGATGAATAGCAATTTCTCGATTTCTTCTTCCTACAACTGTTAGTGTGCAAGCGGAATAAATTAAAACTAAACTAAACAAGGAAGAACTCACCGATATACATGGTTCGGAGATAAAACTCCTACTCCACGGCTGCCCGTAAGGTGGGCAATCCCTAATCCGTCGGTGGATGATTCCCCGGAGCACCTCCAGCTAGATCGCGTAGCTCCTTGTGGGTGAAGAAACCTCACCACAATCTTTGGACACTACCTGAGCACAACAGGCTACTAACTCACTCTATCCAAGCAAGTTTTGCTAAGAAATAGTAGCCTTAAACGAGCTCCTTTAAATAGAGCTCGAGTACTAATTGGTCGCTACCAGTCGACTGCCCCTGGGGCAGTCGACTAGTCCCACTCAGATTCGACTGTTACAGCCAACGTTCGAATCACCAACCATTACCAGTCGCCTGCCCCTGGGGCAGTCGACTGGTCCCTCCCTAAGCCTAGGGTTACCCTTCCCGAGTATATTTTTCTCCGCACTCGAACCCTCCCGGCTTAGTTCCCGAGTACAACCACTCACAGTCGGACCCTCACAACTTGGTTGACTCTTCAATATGTAGTCTCGATCTGTTGCCTTCACGCCCTCTTCGTCTTCGGCTCCCGTCTCTCGGATGCGCACACAAGCCTCCAGCTTGCTTCCATGTCATCCTTCGCGCATGCCTCGAAGTCCGCATCCCTCGGCTCATCGTCTCTGCCCATGGTCCCTCGGATGCGCACACAAGCCTCCAGCTTACTTCCATGCCACCCTTCACCTGAAGACATCCAACCAAGTCTATGTGTACCTGTACACCTGCACACTCACATACATATATTAGTCCAACAACAAACCCTAACTCAATCATATTGACCATGCACATCAAAATCATGATCCTGCAGATCATACTTGGGTCGATTGCCCCAACATGATCCACTATGGCCACGATAGGAAGAAATCGTGCTGCTTTAACCCAATTATTTCAAGATTAAGCTATGTTATTATTCATGACACCCCACCGATTTCCTAGAAAGTATGCATTTGCCCAACTTTCTGGACACGAAGATACTATAAAGTCTTTGGTAAGTGGCATTGACCCTACTATAATGTTAACATATTCTTGAAACTCTTGTGTCGATAGGGCATATGCAACTTTTTTGAAAATAGATGACCAATATTTTTTGTTATGAAGTGGGTACCTTCGCATGACCTACATTCAAATAACAAAAAAAAAGTACATAAACTAGTATTATTCAAAAAGCAATGTTTCCTAACACAAATATGACATTAGCCAAACCTGTTTCACGAAATTGTCTACCAAATGCCTCAGACAGTAGGCATGATGACTATCTGGCAATATTATCTGAATAGCCTTGATTATCCCAGGATGTCTATCATAAAAAAGGTGAACTCATGGAACCCAATATAGGAATGTGAAAGCAGGGCACTTCTAAGTTAGAAACAAAACCATCCCCAATTATTATCATTTTCAGCATCTACAACTGAATATGCTAATGTGAAAAGATCATCATTAGCATCCTTTGCCACAGCAACCAAAATGCATCCTTTGTATTTATTCTTTATGTGAGTGTCATCTAAAAAAAACCAAGGGTCTACATCCATTGATAAAACCAATTGCACATGCATTGAAGCAGATAAATGACCGTTTAAATTTATTGTCACAATGATCAATTTTACACTTGACAAAACTTCCAGGATTAGTTTCTTTAATAGCACTACAATGCCATCTTAATCTATCATAAGACCCCTCCTCTGCACCATGAATATCATGCATTGCTAATTCCTTCCCTTTCCAAACTCTGTTGTAATTAAGCTCGACCCCATAATCTCTATGAATATCTTTCAACATTGTACATGGTCGATACGAGGGCTCTCCCCTCAATCTATCTATCACAACATTGGAAACCCAGGCAGCATCAGCTTTAGGATGTCCTCTACTACGAAGATTGTCATCTCCACAAGTATGTATTAGATTGCATTTTCTGTAGCGATCTCGGCCTCTATGGTCCCCGCAGGCAACCCTCTAGGCCCGAGACCCTACGGGTCTTCCCACCCCTGGCCAGTGGATTTTTGCCTTTCCTAGGATTCGAACTCTAGACCTCCAGGCTAAGTACTAAAGTTCCTGAATCCTGGTACCAATTGAGCTATATTGGTACCAGGATTCAGGAACTTTAGTACTTAGCCTGGAGGTCTAGAGTTCGAATCCTGGGAAAGACAAAAATCCACTGGCCAGGGGTGGGAAGACCCGTAGGGTCTCGGGCCTAGAGGGTTGCCTGCGGGGACCATAGAGGCCGAGATCGCTATATAAAAAGGCGCCTTTTTATGTAGCGGCCCCGCCTCTATGGTCCCCGCAGGCAACCCTCTAGGCCGGCGACCCTACGGTCTTCCCACCCCTGGCAGTGGGTTTTTGCCTTCCCCAGGATTCGAACTCTAGACCTCCAGGTCAAGTACTAAAGTTCCTGAATCCTGGTACCAATTGAGCTAAATGTTAAAATACGGAGACTTAGAGGGGCTAAACTATTAAAAACCATTATCCTAAAGGTAAAGTTGGAATAGTGGAACTAGGAGGACTTTTTCGCAAAACTACCATTCCCTTATAATTCCTCTTTTCATTTCTGCGTGCCCTAGGTGGTAGCCAAACCCGATTTTTTTCCTTTCCCTTCGGTCTTCTTCGCCGCAACCAAATCGATTCCTCCTCCCTCATTCTTCTTCCCTTTGCAAACCCTTGCTGAAGCCGGAGCATCGCCTTCTCGCCCGATGGCGCGACTAACTTTCCTCTTCTTCCCTTCGTGTGCCCTAGCTCGTAGCCGCAACCAGGCCAACGCCTCTCGCGCAACCTTCCTCTTCCTCCAGCGTGGATCGGCCACCAGTCCCTGGAGTTGGGCGCCCTTATCATCTTCCTGATCTTCCCACCGGGCGTTGAAACTTCGTCGGATCTGAACAGGGAGCGTACGACGCAATCAAGGTAAGGGATTAGGGTTCTTGCCCTCATCGCCGGTTGATCTTGAGTTGTTCCCTTGATCTAGGGCTACGCACGATTGATCCGTCTTCTTGACTGTTCTTGGCAGATTGGTAGGTGGATCTAGGGTTTTTGTTGCTGTTGAGTTGGGACCTTGCTCTGCGCGATTTTGGATCTGGCTGGAGAGGCCGGGTTGGAAGTTGGCTAGCTGTCGTTGCTATAGAATTGGGTCGAAGCAATGGATTAGTACCAGCGCAGGAGTTAAGGTAAATTCTATTCCTATAGTGATCAGTTTGGATGATGGTATCCATTCGAG
Source organism: Boesenbergia rotunda (assembly GCA_024364735.1). Classification (NCBI taxonomy): domain Eukaryota; kingdom Viridiplantae; phylum Streptophyta; class Magnoliopsida; order Zingiberales; family Zingiberaceae; genus Boesenbergia; species Boesenbergia rotunda. Next base: position 212,397 of record JAGFNQ010005290.1, read on the forward strand.
TATTGGTTTGGATTTCTACTGATTGGTTTGATGTTGGGATGTCAATATCTGTTTTCGGCTTGATTGGATTCTGGGTTTCCATTTCCGAACTGTAGCGTTGTTCTTGAGTGGATTTGGGATTGTTAACTCTGTGGATGCGTTAGGTGATCAATTCGAAGTCGATCTCTGTTCTTTGTTGGAATTGGAATCGTTTGGTTGTGAATTGGGTTGATACAATTAGATCTGTTGTAGTGATTACCCTTCATTCGATTCTTGTCTCTGTCTTGGTGATATGCTATCTTGGATCAGCTTTGGAGTTGGGAGTTTGGGCTTCGGTTGTCTTCTGATTAGCTCGGTTCTTAGGGTGTTGACTAATGATTAGGCTTGTTGCTGTGATTTGGGTTGGTTGTAGGTCAGAGGTGGTGTTGATGGATTACTCAGCAAGTTTAGGCTTTGTTGTTGATCTACTTCTATTTTGGAAATTGATCATGAATGGGGATGTGATTAACCAAATGATTTCAGTAATTTGGGTTTAATCCTAATTAAAATAAGATGGTACATTTAGCAAGGTATTGTATGAAATTATAGCTAAATGATAATCTTATTTGCTACAGGTTTTTGACTCGGATATTAGGTGGCTTGTGACGGATATTATTTGGACGGGGGGTTCTCGACGCCTGGACTTCTTCATATCGAGGCGGGTACCTCTGTTTATGCATAGCTAGACATAGTTAGCAGTAGGGATATCTGATATCTTTATCTCTGTGCTTTTGCTTCGGTAGTTGTATCCGTTAGTTTTACTGCTTATTATATCTGTATGGATTGATGATGCACAGTTTACCTTATACCTTGCGCTAGGATTTAGGTATTGGTGCATACCGGTTATATGGACTACTGCATATCATGTAGATGACAGCAAGGTTAGATAGTGGATGATGTATGGGATAGTGACACGCATCATTATTGCACGTAGCATAGGGGACGGCCTTTGGCTCCCTGGAGGTTGAGATGGCCGTCGTACTTGCTACACGTAGCATATGTAGGCGACCCTTGACTCCCCTAGTGGTTGAGATGGGCCGTCAGACCTGCCACATGACCTGTCGTGTAGCCCCATTGGCGGACCCGGCGCTGCAGCAGGTCCCCTACCTATCCGATGATAGCAGGGACGTTTAGAGCGTTACTTCACCCGATGGTGGGGTACGTTTATGGTCTCCGACCCTACCCATTCGGTCTCGCGTGTACCGCCTCATAGACCGTCTGTTCGTGCAGGGAAGACCAGGTCAGAGCCCTACCCACTCGGTTCACGTGCTTTCGTGACTTACACCGACTGGCGTCAGGGGTGACCCATGTTGCATCATGAGCATGCTCTGCATCTCTGCACTTGTTTGTGTTTGCTGCACATGATTGTTGCACTTGGTTGACATGCATACTACCGGGTTTGGATCGACGCAGGTAGGTATGTAGTTCCTTTACTGCTTATAGTTTAGTTCTGCATTTCTTTTTACTGCAGTTATCTTCAGTATTGTGGTAGATAGATAGACGGTGACTTACTGCTATTATTTTCTTCTTGTGCATATCAGTCTGTATTCGCTGAGTTCTTAGGACTCACCCCGTTAGCTCCCTATTTTTATTTCAGGATGATTGTCTGGAGTGCCCGGCAGCCTGTCCCAGTTCGCGTATTTCTTCGAGATGATTCCGGGATATCTCTTTTAATTTGTTGGTGGTACATGTTGGTACCCGTTTTCTGTTTCTTTTACTTTACTTTTCCGCTGCTATATCCGTGTTTGATTTTGCCATTTTACACGGCGGTATAGTTGTACTTTTGTGAGCCATGGAGGCCTTGTGCTTTGCGTTTGTCGTAAGTCGTACCGGTACGCAGCTTTATCGTCGTTTTCCGTTTTGCTCATTATATGGTCGCTTGTTCCAGCCCTATAGGCTGCGGTACAGGCCGACTGAGATAGTCGTGGGGGTCTGGTCCTCTGAATTGTCCGCCGGGACGAGGGAGTAGCTGTCCGGTCGGTATCGGACGAGCGGCTCCTCGGGGTGTGACATTTTCTAATGCCAAAAAGTTTGTCAATTTTATGTCTTGAAGCATATATTCTCCAAGAACAGTTGTTTTCGCTACAGACAAGAATAACCTTCTTATTATCATTCTTTTTATACAAAAACGATCATCTTATAGCAACTGCATAATTTTTAGCACATATTCAAAATTCTGTAGCATCCTTGAATATCTGGCCCTCTCCGCGGATGCAATGACTCCAAGCATCTATGGAATTTCTTACCAAACCCACTTCAAGATGGCCATCATTATTAGTCTGTGTCTCTTCTTCAGTTTTAAACTTTATCAATTTAACAATGAGTATAATATCATTGTAAGCATAAAATAATTATAATTAACCTACTATTCATACACCAAAACATACACTATTCAATTCTTATATAATTATCAAAGACTTATCAACAAAACTAAAACGTATATAATATAAAATGTGGATGCGTATGAAATCTAAATAATATGACATCATTTTCTAGCTTAGAATGATTTAACCTTTGGGAGAGTACTTTGTATATATATACACACAACTATTTTAAATAGTGAATATGTTGTTGATATCCCATTTTTAACCTTTTAATAAGTTATTAATGCAATGCAAATGAAATATAATAATGTTCTATTTAAAAGTTTAAATGATCCAATGTCTTCCCAACTAAAATTTACATATGTTCAAGATTCACAAGAAACACACCCACAATATATCTCCATGAAACATATGATAAAAATGATAAATAACTAAATAATCATTAATAATTGTACTCTACAATGACATATCAAGCAAAATAAAAAAAATAAATTTTATCATCATTAATATCTACCTGCGAAAAAAATTTAAGGTAGAAATTTTTTACCTCTCGAGATTGTGGGAACTCATTTGATCTTTTTTCACTGCTCTCATATTAATTATTGTCAATCTCATAGACGTGTAAAGATGTGTCGTAATACAGACATCATCATCTTCATGCAATGTCACATACATATTTTGATGTGGTGCAAGATATTGCAAGAGCACATTTTGTGGAACAATCTCCTCACATTTTCTTCCAAGATTAAGAAACAGCTCCATTAGACTGAAGTCATTAAAAATTAAAATCATATAGAGGTCTTCTTTATACTTGCAACTACCTAAAAATGAAAAATTTGAAGATCCAGATCCAAATTCCATTTCTCTAAGAAACTGAACAAAATCTGTGTCACCTGAGTGATTGAGAAATTGCATTGGAAAAAATTATACAATTTAATAATCAAATCATAACACATTATCAATTTAAAATAATTTGAAAAATGATATTCAATTTCATAACACAGCATAATGAGGAACAATATACTCATTCAAATATTATTAACCTTTATTCTTATTCAAACATTAGAAAATTATCTTCAGGGAGTGAAAATAGTCCTATTTATTTATTACATATTTAACAAAATAGTCTTCCATGACTATATTGAAGAGATTCTCAATTATTTGTATGGTTTAAATCACGATCGATTCCTTCATTGCTACGCAAGAGTTTCAACTTCCAAAAGAGAAAGATAATAAATCAGATTCATCAGTTAGCAGGAATTCCAACTTCCAAAAGAGGAAGATACGATTAATAAAATGAATTTTTGAGATGGAGGTGGAATCTTTCATGTAGTAGTTGGAGTTGGAGGAGCAGGAGCAAGCATAAGCGATCAAGCCTACACAAGCTATCTCAAGATTTCACCTCCATCTCAAAAAATCCTAACAAAAACCAATGATAAATAAACAATGATCTGTGAAAATTCAAGCAAACAAAATATGACTAATAGATAAAAAAAGACTATAAAAATGAAGAAATTTACTATTTTTTTAAGGTGATTGTGTGTCTTCGACTTTGTCTTCGACGGTGGCGCTTGCTTCAGTTTCCTCGTCGGTGGTTATGCTCTCGGTTGATATCTCGCTGCTTCCAATCGATGGATCTCGACGGGTATGATCTTGCTTCAGTCTCCTCGTCGGCGTGGATTGGTGGAGCGATGGATTTCATTGGTTAGGGTTTGTTTAGGATGAAGATTGTATCAGAAAGAAATGGAGAAGAAGGAAATGGTCGAGAGATGGATTTCGTTGGTTAGGGTTTATTTAGGATGGACATTGTGTTGGGAAGAAATGGAGAAGAGGGAAATGGGGAAGAGGAAAATGGTGAGGTGGCGCTGGTTAGGGATTTTTTTGGATGCATCGTGAAGAAATGGAGGAGAAGGTAATGGAGAGAAGGAAAACAATTAATAATGGTAGATTGGTAAATTTATATATTAGGGAGTTAAAAAAAATTAGGGAGTATAAACTATGGTTCCCTTACCTAGGGAGTGGACACGACGAATTGTTTGCGATGAGAGAGTTTTTAACAGTGTTTTGAAAATCGGACCGGACCGGCCGGTCGGACCGGTTAAACCGGGAACCTGCCAGATTTTCGGTCCGAGTTGACTCTGAAAACCGGCTACTCAAGAACCGGATGCGAACCGTTCTGAACCGGGCGGGAATCGGTGAATCGGACAAACCGGAAAAATCGGTCAAACCGGCTTGGTTTATTTTATTTTTCATTTTTTGATTTTTTTTTCCCTTTTCAGTTTTGCTTTCTTACCGAAAATGAAAATTAAAAAACATCAAAAACCTAGTTTGCTTTCACCCAAAGTCTCAAACGAACAAATCTGCTATTTGCTTGCAAGAGAGTCACCGCCGCTAGCCTCTCGCCATGTCACCCTGCCTCTACCAGCCTCGCCGTTCTGCCCTGCCTCCACTAGCCTCGCCTCGCTGCCGCTAGCCTCACCCCGTCTCCAACTTCGTTGCGTCGTTGTGCTGGCATATGAAGGCAGCAATATATGACATATTTGGATGTGTAATTTTGCATGTGCTTTACTAGTGTCCCCTATTTAAGTATTTATCAGTGAACAAATAGTATTGTGATATAGTTTTAACTTCTAATAAGATTCATCAATTCGTATCTAGATTTTTTGAATCAAATGATTTTAAACTTGAATTTTTTCTTTGAAACTAATCTTTTTTTTCAAGAATATTGTACTGAGTTGTTGACAAAATATATAACATGCTCGACCTAGTTGATCTAATCTTGAAGAAAGTAGTTGGATAAGTTGTCAGTTTCATATATTTATATAAATACATGCTTTATTATATATCGGTTATATCCCAGTTGGACCCCCGGTTAAATCGGTTGAACCTCTGAACCCTTGCTCCGACCGGTTCGATGTCCGATCCGGTTATCAGAACCTTGGTTTTTAGTAAGTCTCCCTTCTTATTTAATAAAGAATAATTCAATAATTATTGTGTTATAAAAATAACTTTTTTATATGAAATTACAATCGTAATTGTTATAAATCATAAATACGAATTATGAAAAAACGGAAACAAAATGTGAATGCTCTCTAGAGATTTGTTAACTTGAATAAAAATAAGAAAATAAAATGTTTCCTTTATTTTTATATAGATTTGAATTAGACTTAAATAAAGAAAATATCTTGCAATTTGGTTAATATATATATATATATATATATATATATATATATATATATATATATATATATATATATATATATATATATATATATATATATATCCTTTGAAAAATCATTCCATATGTTTTTTTTTCGATATCTTTCTTTAAAAAAATTTCTTTCCTTTAATTTTTTTTTGACTTATATGGACAATTTCAATAATTTCCTCCTTTGTTTACTTCTATTTCGTTGAAACGGGAAGATTTTTTCCAAAAAAAAAAACTTGAGGGTATGTTTATTGATTGGAAAAACTATTAAGGTGTATTCGGAAAGCAAATAAAAGGCAAATAATCTTTGAATGAAAATGTAATTTTGAGTACGTCGTAAAGTCTAAGGGGTGAACTGAAAGTTTCCCGTCGCCCTATAAGGAGAAGAACCCACACCATCGTATACCTCCACTATTCCGCGAAGACTAAGAGAGAGAGAGAGAGAGAGAGAGATGGCTTCGATGAGTTCGATCGCCGTCGGCGATTCCCTGCCGGACGGAGTGTTGGCTTGGTTCGATGAGAGCGACCAGTTGCAGATGATCCCCGTACACTCTCTCGCCGCCGGAAGGAAGGTCGTCCTCTTCGGAGTCCCCGGCGCCTTCACACCCATCTGCAGGTAAGTCTCTCGCTCTCTCTCTCTCTTGTTCTCTCCTCAATCCGCCCAAATCGATGCCATTAGTCCCCTTTGTCTCTCTCTTTCTCCCGTGAGAATATTGTTTTCCCGCCCTTTTGGATCGCTTACTTTTGGGTTCTGATTGGAAACACCAAATTTTTCTAGATTTTTTCAAATCTCGCGATCAGATCGGTCACAAACGTCGTTAATGCTGCTTTAGATCGCACTTTTTAAAAGTTTTATGCGAGTTCCTTTTTATTTTCTACGGCATTGATGGTGCTTTTCTGCCCTTTTGGATCGCACATTTTGGTGTTCTACTTGAATAATACCAAAACTTTTCTTATTTTTTTCGTATCTAGTCACCATATCGTTCACAGACAAGGGAAGATCCTTTGAGGTCAATAACGCCGCTTCGTATCGTGTTCCTTTTCTTTTTGTTTTATGCGAATATAAAACTTCTTTTGGTGTTTTTGAAGCTACTCATCGGATCATTCAAAAGATCGTCGTCTAATCAAGATCTGGCACTAGCACTTGCGTTTATGACGTTTGATGCTTAATTATGCTTCTGCTCCTTTTTGTTCTGCTCATTTGTGCTTCCTCAATCGATCTGAGATGATTTTGCCACCCTTTTTCTTTCGCAGCATGAAACATGTCCCCGGTTTCATTGAAAGTGCAGAGGAACTCAAATCTAAAGGCGTCGACGAGATCCTCCTCATCAGCGGTAATTTCCCGCCTTTTTGTGTGCTTCTTTCGGCCTTCGACTTCTAAAAATCTTCTTATTTGAGATTTTTTTTAAAAAAAGTTTTTTTTTAAATCTCTCACATTGTTTTTTTCAGTTTCCAATTTATCAATTTGCTCGTCACTACAAAGATTGTGTCAATACTTTTCAGTATCTTTCTGACTTGTATTCCCAGATGTATCAACTCAGGAAAAAACATCACAAACTCTGAATTCTTAACTTGAATGATAAATTCAAAACCAAAACAACAATCTTTTTATATATATTTGCTATATCTGAAATTGTAAAACTATGAATTCTTGCTAGATTTTAAAAAAACTATAGTAAAATTTATGAACTCTTAAAACTCTTGCTATGCAGTTAATGATCCATTTGTGATGAAGGCATGGGCGAAGTCATATCCTGAGAACAGGCATGTGAAATTCATAGCTGATGGCTCCGGCACTTACACGCACGCCCTTGGGTTGAAATTGGACCTCTCTGATAACGGTCTGGGCACTCGATCGCGAAGGTTTGCGCTCCTTGTCGACGACCTTGTGGTGAAAGTTGCGAACATCGAAGAAGGGGGAGAATTCACTATATCTGGTGCAGAAGAGATCCTAAAGGTCCTCTAGGAATCACTATGTTAGTTTGCTTGTTAGGCTACTAGTTGAGTGACTATGAAACTATTTGATTGAATAAAGTATCAATTTTAGAATGATAAAATGGCGCCATCAGATGACATTGTTCGAATTATAAATTTAAAATTTATTCCAATAATATTATTTATCTATATTTAAATAGTAGCTCATGTTTGAAATTTTCATTAATATATTTAATCAGGTTGGATAACATTAAATTCAGAATAATTGATCTGGTCTTATAAAAATTTCCCATCAACCATTACTATAAATTGTAAAACATTCATGCAGACGGTTGCATGCCGCCTTATTTGAATGGAAACTTCTTATAAAATTCACAAAATTTATTTTTATAATTTAAATTCATCGTCTCAAGATCGTATGATAATAATTTCATGATTAAGACCTTTTTTAATAATATTATTTGTAAAGATAATAATATATTTAATTGTTACAATATTTATAAATAGTTAAATTCGACTCACCAACTCGATCTTAGTCGACTTGACGAATATCATGTTAAGATTGAGAATTTTTGGATTGGATTTGGATCAGGGTTTTTGGATTGTGAGGATAGGATTGGATTTGAAATTAAAATACTTTACATATAATTATAGAGAGCTATTCGGGTTCAAATTTAGGATTTTCGAATTAGGTTCGGATTTAGGTAGAGATTTTTAGGATAGAATATTATTTTAATGATAAATAAATAAACATATTTTTTTAATTATTATAAATAAAAAAATTCTTTTTATTTTTTTATCTTTAAAAGTTCTAAAAAAAAATAAATCTGCTATTTCAACAACTTCCTTAAGTCGGCTCCATAAATAAATAGGTAGATTAATCCAGGTATACAACGATAAATTAAAAGAGCAATGATAGAGAGAGTGAAAATCATAGTGAATGATGTGACATGACGTGGCATGACGTGACACTTTACATACACACGTCTGATTATCGCTTGGATATCATCGGCGGCCTTCGACAGCCACCCCGAATCAAACTATGCCTTGGGGATACGGTGAACCCATCGAAGATCGTACATGTAAGATGCCACGTCATTCACTATTATTTTTACTCTTCCAATTATTATTCAAATTAAAATAAGATGAGGTCAGTTCTTCCTTGACACTTACATCATTATAATTTCCAAGGGGCGAAACGAAATATTATGTGAATATTTATATCTATAAATATGTTTTAAGAATCTTATCCTTCCATTTTAAAGCCTCTCCGTCGCTGCCTGCATGGCTTCCTTGCCAAGCGACTTCCTCATTTCTTCCTTCTCCATGGAATTCTGCACTCCACCATCGCGATTCCCCCTCAAAGTTCGTTTCTTTCCACGCTTCCTCTTCCTCCACTTGTCGTCCCCCTTCATCCCCACCGTCGTCCACGCCTTCTCCGATCTCTCTTCCAGCGCCACAGCTCATGGAGCCCACACGGAGCATCGAGCACTTCACAGAGAACGGCTGCCCCGGGAGAAGATTCTTGTGGAGCATGCCATCCCTAAACCTAGGAAGGGTAATCTGTGGCCAAGAGGCGAAAAGGCGGAACCTTTGGCGAGAAGAGTGAGTGAAAATGGAGTCGACAGGTGGATGAAGAAGGACGGCAAGATATCCGAGGCTAGGGTTTCTGGAAAGGAGATGAAAACTAAGCTGGATTCCTGCTCCAAATCTGGTGATGTGTTGGAAGCCATTGCCGTCTACGACTCCGCGGTCGGCCAAGGCATCAAATTGCAGCAGTATCACTACAATGTGCTGCTTTACCTGTGCTCTTCTGCGGCGATTGGGATCATTCATCCTGCTAAAAGTGGTAGTGTCAATTATAAATCTGATCCAGATTTCCATATTGATGGAGATGTGGTTGAAGATGCAGGTCAAGACAAAAGAAGAGCTGCGGTTCCGATTCGTGTAAGCGAGGATATCAGAGACTATGCTCGAACCAGAGGACTTGAGATATATGAAAAGATGTGCGCGGAGAAGATTGCCATGTGTGAAGCAGCTCTAACATCTGTGGCTCGAATTGCAATGTCCATGGACGATGGTGACATGGCCTTTGATTGTGTTAAGCAAATGAAGCTTTTGGGTATAACCGCAAGGGTGCGGTCGTATGGTCCTGCATTGTTCGCCTACTGCAACAAAGGCGACATTGATAAGGCATTCGAAGTTGAAGCTCACATGTCGGAGAATGGCATCCAACCTGAAGAATCAGAGTTGGAAGCACTTCTAAGAATTAGCATTGTGGCTCGCAGAGGCGACAAGGTGTATTATCTGCTACACAAGGTTAGAACTAATGTGAGACAGGTCTCTGCATCCACAGCAGAGCTGATTGAGGCTTGGTTCAAGAGTTCGACTGCATCAAGACTGGGAAAAAGGAAATGGGATGCGAAAGAATTAGCA
>JAGFNQ010005291.1:0-82112 GCA_024364735.1 Boesenbergia rotunda
TGCAACTACTGCTCCTGATAAAGGCTTAATACATTCTCCTATACATTGCCTTGATGGTATCCCAATTGTGTGGACATTAGATAGATACTCTGAGCAAAATTCCATAGCCTCTTCAGCAATATAACATTCAGCTATGCACCCTTCCGGTCGATTGCGATTGCGTACGTACCCTTTTAAAATCTTCATGTATCTTTCGAATGGGTACATATGTCTATACCAAATGGGTCCACACAATTTGACCTCCCGCACAAGATGAACAGTTAAATGTATCATTATATCAAAAAATGAAGGGGAGAAATACTTTTCAAGCAAACACAATATCATCACAATCTCTCTTTGTAAGTTATCCAACTTTAAAACATCTATTACTTTGCTGTATAGCATATTGAAGAAGAAACACAACCGAGTGATAGTATCTCTGACATGTTTTGGCAAGACACTACGAATGGCTACGGGAAGTAATTGTTACATTAAAGTGTGATAGTCATGTGACTTAAGACCAACAAGTTTCAAATCCGTCATCGAGACAAGGTTTTTAACATTAGATGAGTAACCTTCAGGGACCTTGATTCCCGCTAAAGATTTGCAAATACTCCTTTTCTCATCTTTGCTTAGAGTGTAACAAGCAGCAGGCAAAAATGTTCTTTTCTCCCCAACCCTTGGTGCCAATTCAGTCCTTATATTCATTTCTAGAAGGTCTAATCTTGCCGCGACTCCATCCTTTATTTTTTCCTGGAATGTCAAGTAAAGTACCGATGAGACTTTCACAAACATTTTTTTCAATGTGCATTACATCAAGAACATGTCGAACATGTAGGTCCTTCCAATATTCAAGTTCAAAGAATATTGATTTCTTTTTCCAACATATTTCACCATCATTCTTCTTTGATTGTAGCTTTCCACCTATTTTTCCCAATTGAAAATTAATTCTTTCGACTCTTTCCAGAACTTCATGGCCACTCAATGGATTTGGTGGTGGGTTAAACTCTTGCTTCCCATTAAATGCCTTCTTTTGTCTTCTATAAGGATGACTTAAAGGTAGAAACTTTCTATGACCTGTATATGACATTTTCCTACTGTGCTTCAACCTTTTTGCACAAGTTTTTTCTGCACAAATAGGACATGCATAATATCCCTTCACAACACAGCCAGACATATTCCCATATGCAGGAAAATCATTGATTGTCCACAGTAGAACAGCTTTAAGAGAGAAACTTTCTTCTCGATATGCATCATATGCTTCATCACCTTCATCCGATAAGCATTTTAAGTCGTCAATCAATGGTGCTAAGTAAACATCAATATCATTTCCAGGTTGTCTAGGACCAGATATCAACAAGGTGAGCATAACAAATTTTCTCTTCATACACAGCCATGGTGGAAGATTGTATGTGATCATTAAAACTGGCCAACAACTATATGTAGAACTCATCAAACTATGGGGATTGATCCCGTCTGCCGATATAGCAAATCTCAGATTTCTTGGCTCGGCAGAAAAATCTGGCCACATGCGATCAATTAATTTCCAAGAAGGCGCATCTGCTGGATGACGTAAATATCCATCATGAAGTCTTTTATCGGCATGCCAAGTCAACTCCTTGGATATTGCCTTATTCTTAAACATTCTTTGAAATCTTGGAATAGGTGGGAAATACCATAGGATCTTTGTAGGAACTCCTTCTTTTACCTTGGATTTGTTGCTTAACTTCCACCTTGATGTCCTGCAAGTAGGGCAGTTGGCAAAGTCTTCGTACTTCTTTCGATATAAGATACAATCATTAGAGCAAGCATGAATTTTCTCATAATTCATCCCTAATGCACGTAAGCTTTTCTTTGCGTCATACAGAAATAATGGCAATTCGTTGTCAGTTGGAAGCATTTCTCCAAACAAAATAAGTAGATCGGTGAAACTTGTATCACTCCAACTATATTTTGCCTTCAAGTTAAATAATTTCACAATGGCATATAACTTTGTGAATTTGGTACATCCAGGATATAGGCATTTCTCGGCATCTTCAAGTAGCTTATTGAAATGGCTTGGATTCTAATCATAACTATCATAAACAGCCTGCACCATATCTATAGGCTCCTCACCAAAAGAATTGTCTTCATCTTACCCTACTCGATCATTACCATTCATTGAGTTCTCTGTCATACTACTTTCCCCATGCCATATCCATCTATGATATGTCAAATCTATACCATTACTATACAAATGTGCCCTTATAATTTCAACAATTTTCTTCTTGATATTACCACATCTTGCACATGGGCAAGGTATTGCATTAGGATTGTTAGTGTTATCTAGTGCAAATTGCAAGAAAGACTCTACTCCAATACCATATTCACGTGATAATCTATTCTTTGGCATCCATTCTTTGTCCATTCTTGTTACAAGTACTAATCAACTAGAAATGAGCCAACACCTACCTTCAAAATAAATACACATTATACAATAAAATCTTAACCCACCTAACAAGAAACATCACATATTCATAGCATGCAATATCTACTGTCGATATTTGAGCAAAAATAAGTAAATAAGGGAGAAAAAGGAAAAACCTTAAGCAATATTCATAGCATGCAATATTCACATATTCATAGCATGCAATATTCATAGCATGCAATATCTAATGTCAATATTTGTAACTACCTCAAACCATTTATTTCTATGCGTAAATTCACATAATATCAGTTCCGAGATGTAGTTTAAGCAAATTTAATTTAAAATAATATGCATTGTCAGATTTATTCTGAGGGAAATTATTTGAGGTTGACATATGGATTGCATCTTACTATTGAAGTACATCCAAAGCCTATATTAGTATAGTAACATTTAGATCCTTAAACATTTTCATTACATTAAATATAATTTCTTATAGAGTAATAAATAAAGTTACAAAATATATCTACAAACAAATTGTTAGTTTTTGTCTGAATAGCAAAGTCTTACACAACAAACCAAAGAGCATAAGATGTTATAAATCTACTTGTAAACTACTAATAGGGTTGGCAGAAAATTATGCTCTACTAGACAATGTTCTTAGTTTCAAACTCATCAACAGTTAGTGAATGAATGAAGTTATCAAGGAATTAGTTGGGTCCTACATAAAAGAAATGATCAAAGCTCAACTAAACCTAGCTAATGCAATTTGGGAATCTAATAGAGCTCACGTACAAGTTTAGGAATCCAAAGGGAAACATCCAAGAATGAAGATCACAACCAAGCCTTACCTGAAAACCCACACACCAAGCTTTCCTCTGCCCATTTCTGTTTCGATCAGAAGAAACCCAGCCACATGCAAGAGCCCTAATTTCCAGAAATCCCTAGGAAGAGGACTAGGTTAGCTCCAACTCACAGTACCAAAAACAATCAATAGCGATCTCAACTCACTAGGAGGGCCGCTGGCAGTGACACTCAGCTGGGAAGGAGCAATTCGCCTGTCGTACCTAGCGATGAAGATACGGTGTTGACGTAGGGTACTGCTTGCCTGGGCGTCAGTAGCTAGGGCACGCGATCGAGGAAGAAGAAAAGGTAAGTGAGGAGGCGTCACCTCCTTGCTTGCGCGATGAAGAAGAAGAGAGCGAGAGGAGTCGGGGCTCACCTCGCGAGGGTGAAAGGAAGCGCCGCTCTCGGGGCTTCCTTGGACTCGGGCGATGAAGAAGGGGGAGAGGCGTCGACTCGTGGCTGCGAGGGGTTTGTGTGAGAGAAGCGGAAATGGTCGGGGTTTGGGTGGTTGGCGGGCGAGGAAGAGAAAAGATTAGGGGTTTGTGCGACGAGAAAAATGATGATTAAGGATCGAAAAATAAGAGAATGAGGATTCAATAGTTCGTTGTTTTTTTGCAGTTGGATATCCACCGTTGATTTTGTTTATTGCTTGAATAGCACAACAATACAACAACAACAGTTTAATATAACTGTTGTCTATTGTCATAATAGACAACAGTTTATCACATCAGTTGTTGTAAATCCCGCCTATAGACAACAGTTATTTTATAACTGTTGTCGTTGAGTATACATACGACAACATTTTGTTATTACTGTTGTCTTTTTACGTATACAGACCAACAACAACAACAGTTAATACTAAAATTGTTGTTAAATTGACATAAGACAACACTTTATCAAAAAACCGTTGTCGATTATGTGTTGTTGAATGCAAAAATTCTAGTAGTGTCCTAGACTGGAGGGCTAGGTGGATGAAACCCTGGCTTGGAGGGTCAGGTCCTAGCCTGGAGGGCTAGGTTCGATGAAATCCTGGCTCGGAGGGTCAGGTCCTAGCCAGGAGCCTGGAGGGCTAGGTGGATGAAATCCTGGCTTGGAGGGTCAGGTCCTAGCTTGTAGGGCTAGGTTGGATAAAACTCTGGCTTGGAGGGCCAGGTCCTAGCTTGGAGGGCTAGGTTGAAGTCCCGGTGAGTGAGAATGGATATGGAGTCTTGGTCCGGGGGACTAAGCATGAGTCAGGGGAGGCTGGGAGCCAGTTCTCTTGACTTAGAGTGGGTTTGGCCTTGCCTGGATCGGTCTAGTGACCGATCAGGGAAGTTGGCATGGAGTTCCCTCGTGGATCGGTCTGGTGATGGATCGAGCGATGTCTGATCGGTCTGGTGACCGATCAGGGAACATACGGTGACTTTGACAAACCTACTGATCGGCTCCTGATCGGTCTGGTGACCGATCAGGGAGCATACAGTGAGTTTGGGAACTTTACTGATCGACTCCTGATCAGTCCGGTGACCGATCAGGGATTCTATTCAGATCGTTCTGGTGAACGATCAAATGTCGTGAGTTCCTCACTATGACCAATCAAGATGCATCCTGATCGGTCTGAGCATGTCCTAATAGGTCTGGTGATCGATCAGGAGGTTTGGACTGTGAAGCTGGGAAATCACCGTGCAAAGGGGTGGATCGTTCTGGTGACCGATCCATGACTTAGGAACAGTCTGGTGATAGGTCCCGGAGAAGTCGCGATTTCTGATTACACGTTGGGGACCGATCAGGATGGAGCCTGATCGGGCTGAACCCAGCCTGATCGATCTGGTGACCGATCAGGAGTCTCTCTGATTGATCCGATGACCGATCAGTAGCTGGCAGCTTTAATTCAAAAACGCTGTCAGAGATCTGATTACGTCTGTTTCTTTGCTGATTTGCTACTGATCTCTGCTTGTAACTTCTAATTATTGATACTCCATTGATTTGCTGAGCTAATGAGCTGCAATGTGTGCAGGTTACTCAGGTTTACTTCAAGGGAGTCAAACTGAGGCTTTTGCTACGACAGATTGGGCAGTTTTCAATCTCAGGTTGCAATGGACGCTGGTGACGACTGGCAACTGAGAGGGGCTCGACTGGGACTCGGCTGAGGAGAGCTCAGGGAGTCCAGGAGAGGTCAGGGTAGTTGGGTTGTCTCAGATGAGCAGCTAGGAGCTACAGAGGAGCATCTGTGGCAACGCAAGTTAAGAGATGAGATGAGAAGTGGTGAAGGAGCAGTTCTCCACCATCGAAAGCTTGGCTCCATCACTTGTGCGATTACACTGATCTGTTGATCCATTGTTTGTGCAAGCAACTGTGAATCTTGATATGATACTTGAGGACTTGGAAGAAGCAAGGAGCTTGGCGAGTCCATCAGCAAGAAGACACGAAGAAGGGAGTTCTTGCATGAGATCTGTGCTGAGTGGAGCTCGGTGAGGAGTTCGCTTGTGTTCTTGCGGTTCTATGTGCTCAGTAAGGTTCCTTCTTATGTTTCTTGTACTTAATACTTTATCCTGTTGAAACGCTGTGGAGAGGTTACTCCACCGAGAAGGAGGTTGCACTCTATTCGGATTTTCTGGGGCTTGATCTGCCGACGATCAAGGGATCACCCACCTTAAGGGCACGCCAAGGAGTAGGGGCATGTTATCCCCGAACCTTGTAAATCCTCTTTGTTAACGTTTTCAGTTGTCTTTCATTTCTGCACTTTGGTTTTGCTGCTATACTCTGTATTGCTTCCGCTATGCTACTAATCCTAAGTGCAGAAGATCAAAAGTCAAAGTCATTTTTGTGTCTGGCTATATTCACCCCCCTCTCTAGCCATCCAAGTTCCAACAATATCAAGTCTTGTTTGGCTTTGTCCATATATATTTTATTACTCTGTCAAACATCAAATCTTGTTTGGCTTATCTCTTGGTCAAATTATCCAAGACTGGGTTCTCTGCCAAACATCAGATCTTGTTTGACTATCCCTTGTTCTAACTGATCAAACCTTGGTATATCACCATGCCAAACATCAGGTCCTATTTGGCTAACCCTTTGGTCATCTTGAACAAGCTTGGGTTTATCCTACCAAACATCAGGTCTTGTTTGGCTTAACCCTTGATCACTTTGACCAGACCATAGTATATTGTCAAACATCAAAATACTAGAGGTTGAATGTTCATTTCTGATGCTCTTTGCATCAACAATTTCTCCCTTTTTGATATTTGACAATAATCTTAAGTTAGATTTTAGTCTAAGGGTTTTAGGTCAATAGTTTGGGGGAAATCGAAGAAAAACTAACTTACTTAAGTACTGTCTCCCCCTTTGACACACACCAAAAAGAAATAGAAGGAAATAACAATAAATTTAAAATTTACACCAATAATATGATTTTTGAAAATATTTAAGATTTTTTTAAAGAAAACATACTTTACAAAAATCCTCCCTTTTTTTATTCTATAAACCAAGTACTCTTTTTTTTTGAAAAATATTTTAGGGAAGGCTAAGTACTGTAAGATGTGTATACTGAAAGACTTGCCTCTTTTATATATATGATCATCTTTATTTTGAAAGAGGGAATCACAACAATACTAGGTGCTTGTTTATATTAGTACATGCATAAAAGTCCTTTACTTCGCATTATAAATAACATGGTGTATAGTGTTACACGGAAGATCATGTTATTAGTCCCTTGCATATATAAGTAGAGGCTCACTGCTAAGATGGAATTGGACAAACCATCAGGATGGTTGTAGTGTAATTAGGTGTGGTTGGTCTTGACCATAGAATTACACTAGTGTCACAGAAGTCACTGCACCACAAGTCACTGCACCACGTGTCACAGAAAATACACAGGTAGTACCTCGTCACAGTGGGAGCCTTTTGAGACACCCTGAAAGGTTCATGTTTTTGGGGGAGTCATGAGACTTGGTCCCAGGTAAATATGAACCGGATCCCTGGACCTATGATGAGACCCTCTAAGATAAGGATGCAGATTTTGGCAAAGGGCAATAAACTCTGAGATTGAATCTATGAATTCTAATCATGTCTAGGAGCTTGTAGAACCACTTGATGGTGTAAAAGTCATTGGATGCAAGTGGATCTATAAAAGAAAGAGAATATCAGACGGGAAGGTTGAGACCTTCAAAGCTAGGCTTGTTGCGAAAGGGTATACTCAAAAAGAGGGTATCGATTATGAGGAGACCTTTTCGCCGGTAGTCATGCTTAAGTCAATCTGAATTCTCTTATCTATTGCAGCTCATATAGACTATGAGGTATAACAGATGAATATCAAAATGGCTTTCCTTAATGGAAGGCTTGAGGAGACCATCTATATGAAGCAACCAAAAGGGTTCATTGCAACGGGCAAAGAGCATCTAGTATGCAAGCTTAATCGATCCATCTATGGATTAAAGCAAGCATCGTGATCCTGGAACATCCGCTTTGATGAGGTAAACCAGTCATACGGATTTATTCAAAGCCCGGATGAATCATGTATATATAAGAGATATGACGAAAACGTAGTGGTTTTTTTTTTGTACTTTACATAGATGACATTTTGTTAATTGGCAGCAATGTCAAAGTGTTATCATATGTAAGGGTCTGATTGTCAAAACAGTTTGATATGAAGGACTTAGGAGAAGTGGAACACATCCTTGGGATCAAGGTCATAAGGGATCGCCAGAAAAGGATGTTGTGCTTATCCCAAGCTTCATATGTTGACACTATCCTGACTCATTTTAGCATGGAAAACTCCAAGAAAGGTTTCTTACCCTTCAAGGATGGAGTGTTAGGACCGAATGGAATTTAGATATCTCTACAAAGGTATGATATTGTCCACTTTGGGCCTAAGCCCTTATGGTTTGCTCTTGGGCTCTCCCAAAATGCCTCATGCCAATGGAGATATCTTTTTTCCTTATAAGCCTATGATCTTTCCCATGTGTTTTTGATGTGGAACTATGTTTGCAACCTTGCAACCCCAACAATCCCCCCTCAAACAAAGGACCACAAGCCCCCCCTCTAGCGGAAACCCTTTCCGTTTGATATCTGATCCTCAACCCACCAGGACTTTCTGCTCCTCGATCCACCCGACCTACTAGGACTTCATCACCTAGTCGCAACTAGAACTTCTCTGCCTGGTGTCTGGTCCTCTTGATCAAGACACGGGAGCCCACACATCCTTTATTCAAGGCTTAACCCACATGGTTAGATCTGGATCATGGCTCTAACTCGTGCTTCTTCCGGCGGTTAGTCCGGTGAAGAGTGACCTGGCTCTGATACCAATTGTTATGACCGAAAGGAATTTAGATATCTCCACAATGGTATGATATTGTCCACTTTGGGCCAAGCCCTAATGGTTTTGCTCTTGGGCTCTCCCAAGAGGCCTCATGACAATGAAGATATCTTTTTTTATAAGCCTATGATATTTCCCATGTATTTTCAATGTGGGACTATGTTCGCAACCTTGCAACCCCAACATGGAGTTCCTCTATCCAAGGAGATGTGTCTGAAAACATCAAAGGAGATAGAGGAAATAAAGGCGGTTCCTTATGCCTCCGTAGTAGGAAGCCTCATGTATGACATGTTGTGCACGAGATCAGATATCTGTTTTGTTATGGGCATGGATAGTAGATATCAGAGTAACCCTGGACAGGGACATTGAACTGCGGTAAAACATATATTGAAATATCTTAGATGGACTAGGGATTATATGCTGGTTTACCGGGCAGACCAATTAGTCTCTGTGGGTTACACGGACTCAGATTTCCAGTCAGACAGGGACAAGAGTAAGTCTACCTTGGGGGTTCTGTTTACTTTATGAGGTGGAGCTATTGTTTGGAGGAGTGTCAAGTAGAAATGTGTGACAGACTCTACCATGGAAGCTGAGTATGTGGCAGCCTCAGAGGCAGCCAAGGAAGCTGTATGTCTCAGAATCTTCATCATGGGCATGGATGTGATTCCTGGTTTGCACAGATCTATCACAATCTTTTGTGATAACAGTGGTGCAGTTGCAAACTCAAAGGAACCACGAGCCCATAAGGCGAGAAAACACATAGAACATAAGTATCACCTGATACGAGAAATCATAAAGCGAGGAGAAGTGGCTATCACCAAGATTGCATCAGTGGACAACCTGGCGGATCCTTTCACTAAAGATCTTCCAGCTAGAGCTTTTGATAGGCATGTGGAGGATATGGGAGGTAGATGTATGGCATTGAGAGAATAGCAAAGTCTTTTAGTATAAGTGGGAGATTGTAAGATGTGTATACTGAAAAACTTGCCTCTTTTATATATATGATCATCTTTATTTTGAAAAAGAGAATCACAACAACACTAGGTGCTTGTTTATATTAGTACATGCATAAAAGTCCTTTACTTCGCATTGTAGATAACATGGTGTATGGTGTTACATAGAAGATCATGTTATCAGTCCCTTGCTTAGAATAAGTAGAGGCTCCTAGCCGAGATGGAATTGGACAACCCATCGGGATGGTTGTAGTGTAATTAGGTGTGGTTGGCCTTGAACATAGAATTACACTAGTGTCATAGAAGTCACTGCACCGCGTATCACAGAAGATACACATGTAGTACCTCGTCGCAGTGGGAGGGTTGTGAGACACTCCGAAAGGTTCATGTTTTTGGGAGAGTCATCGGACTTTGTCCCAGGTAAACATGAACCAGATCCCTGGACCTATGACGAGACCCTCCAAGATAAGGATGCAGATTCTGTTGGTGTCGGAAGCACCAAAGTCGAACCTATGTTTTGATAATGGCAAAGGGTTCAGAAGTTAAGATTTGGTTGTCATCTAACAAAGTTACCATGTGTGCAGGAATGTCCTAGGTACACTAGGCACTAAGTCCTAGTTCTTTGAATTGGGCACTAAGTCCTGGCCGCGGGCTGGGCAACTAAGTCCTAACATAAAGTTGGGCAATAAGACCTGGTGAGTGAAGCTGGGCACTAAGACCTAGCGAGTGAAGCTGGGCACTAAGACCTGGTCAAGGACTGGGAACCGAAGACCTGGTGAGTGAAGCTCGGCACTAAGACCAGGTGAGTGAAGTTGGGCACGAAGACTTGGTGAGTGAAGCTGGGCAAATGTCCAACTGGAGGAGCCGGTTGGAAAAAAAGGTAAATACTCCGAAGAGGAGTAGGTGAGGATGCGTTCCCCGTAGGAGGGAACATTAGGCGTTGGTTCGACCTAGAGTTCCATTTGGGAGACCCAAAGTCAGAACCAAGACAGCTTTGTCTGTAAAGAATGTCTAACATATCATATATTTGCTTCTTGTGTTTTGGAACAAACTCTGGTTGCAGAAACCGAAGGGATGGTGTTTATGCAGCTCAGGCGCCTCATTGGAAGGAGGCGCCTCACTGGGATAGGCGCTTGTAAGGATACAGGTGCCCCAGTGCATGGCCAAACCAAGACCATCGAAGCAAACTGCCACGAAAGCCTGTGGACCAAGTCAAGCTAGGAGCCTGTGTTAACACAGGCGCCCCAGACAGCTCAGGTGCCTCAATGAAGGGGATAAGCGCTGACCGAGCCTGCGGATTAGAGTTCAAGCAGGAGAGGCCACGTGTAGGCGCCCCCTTCAACATAGGCGCCCAGGAGACGACTATAAAATGGGGTTCACCCCAAAGGCTTCCACACAACTTGCAAATTTCGCTTTCAACACTTTCACTCAAGCGCTACGCTCCGGCACGCTCTGCATTCACGATTCAAGCGCCACCGACGACCCGCTGCTCCGAAATTCTATCCACTTCGATCGTCAATAAAACCGTTAATTTTCTTAAGTGTTGTAACTGCTTTTCTCGATTCTATATCTGTACTCGAAACTGTAATCATTTCCACGAATATAGAATTGCCCAACGTAAACGATCAAGGATCCTGGGCCTTGGAGTAGGAGCAGAGCGTGACTCCGAACCAAGTAAAACAAATCATGTTAGCGACATTGCTTTACTATTTCCACTACTCATAATCGATACCATCTTTTTGAGTATACCCTTTCGCAACAAGCCAAGCTTTGAAGGTCTCAACCTTCCCGTCAGATCCTCTCTTTCTTTTGTAGATCCACTTGTATCCAATGACTTTTACACCATCAGGTGTTTCTACAAGCTCCCAGACATGATTAGAATCCATTGATTTTATCTCAGAGTTCATTGCCCTTTGTCAAGAATTTGTTGGATTGGAGTACATCGATAGGGGGGGGATGAATATCGATTAAAATTTTTTCGGACAATTAAGAGAAATACGCAGCAGAAATAGTAAAGCAAAGACATTAACACGATTTGTTTTACTTGGTTCGGAGTCGCGGTCGGCTCCTACTCCAAGGTCCACGGTCCTTGACTGTTTACGTTGGGAAATTCTATATTCGTAGAAATGATTACAGTTTCGAGTACAGATATAGAATCAAAAAAAGAGTTACAACACATAAGAAAATTAACGGTTTTATCAATGACCGAAGTGGATGGAATTTTAGAGCAGTGGGTCATCGTCGGCACTTGAATCGCGAATGCAGAGCGTGCCGGAGCGTAGCGCTTGAGCGAAAGTGTTGAAAGCGAAATTTACAAGTTGTGTGGAAGCCTTGGGGGTGAACCCCCTTTTATAGTCGTCATCTGGGCACCTGTGTTGAAAGGGGTGCCTACACATGGCCTCTCCTGCGCAAACTCTAATCCGCAGACTCGGTCAGCGCTTATCCCCTTCATTGAGGCGCCTGAGCTGTCTGGGGCGCCTGTGTTAACACAAGCGCCTAGCTTGACTTGGTCCATAGGCTTTTGTGGAAGTTTGCTTCGATGGTCTTGGTTTGGCCTTGCACTGGGGTGCCTGTATCCTTATAGGCGCCTGAGCTGCAGAAACACCGTCCCTTCGTTTCCTGCAACCAGGGTTAGTTCCAAAACACAAGAAGCAAATATATGATATGTTAGACATTCTTTACAACTTAAGCTGTCTTGGTTCTGACTTTGGGTCTCCCAAATGGATCCCTAGGTCGAACCGACGCTTAATATTTCCTCCTACGGGGAATGCGTCCTCACCTACTCCTCTCGGGAGAATTTACCTTTTATGCCAACCGGCTCCTCCGGTTAGACTTTTTCCCAACATCACTCACCAGGTCTTCGTGCCCAGTTTCACTCACCAGGCCTTAGTGCCCAACTTCACTCACCAGGTCTTCTGTAACACCCCAAATTTCCCTCTAGAACGATGTAATAATTGAACATGTGGCCAAGAATAAAATTATGAATTTAAAGGGGGAAATTTCGAATAAAGAAGATATTAAGCACCTTCTTGATATATGGTGAATGGGTGCGATAATTATGTTTATATGCTACATTAATAATATGCTTGACATCATACACATGAATGAATGAATAATGATATGAATATGCATGTGTATGAACTAAATGGGTAACATTCTCTTGTTGGGCTTTGGCTACATGGCTTGAAGAAAATAAAAAGGAAAAGAAAGCAAAAAGAAAAGGAGGTGCCAAGGATTGAACCTTGGACCACAAAGGAAAGCAAAGCCTTAAGAATATTCATGTAACCAATTCACCTAGCAAGGGAGTGCTATTAGAAGAGGATGGGGAATTATAGATAAGTGGGAATGAAGATGAAGAGACACAAAAAAAATTGAAGAGACACCATTAAAGAGGTGCTTGCCTCTTTACTCATCATAAAAGGTCATGAAGAGGAGGAAATGCCTAATGCATTTCGACCAAGAAACCTTTCCCTTTTCTCTCCACCAAACTCTTCTCCTTCCTCCTCTCCCTCACCGAAATTCTAGAGCCCCTTGCAGCCCAAAACCGAATCACAAACCTAGAGAAACCGAAAGAAGAAAAGAAGAGAAGAACAAGAGGATTTCTAGAGTTTAAGAGGTCTTTTCTTCTCCAAAATTTGGAGATCTTTTGGGAACATAAGTACAAGTAGTAAGACTCCCTTACCTGCAACATAATGGCTTTTTATGTATTTTTTTTATGATTTTTATGTTTGCTTGTGATGTTGGGTGAAAGAGAATAGAAGAAAACCTTGAGGGAAGTTTCGGCCCTAAAGGGGTACCCCCCTTTTCTATGACCAAAAACTTAAAGGAAGAGTTCATGAAATTGTTACTACCTTTTTATAATGAATATATGATGGATACATGGTGTTTGAATGCCCTCCATGATGTAAAGGACTTGGAAGAATTCGGCCAAGTCATGAAATGGATAAATGTTGATGCACGAAGTAGGCTATTGTTCTAATGATTGTTTCCTTGCTATATAAATGTTTTAGGCTAAGAAATTTTGTGGAATCTAGGCTAAGGGACCCCTGTAACATTTAGCCAAGGGACCTTAAATTATGCCTTAAAACAGATTTTTATAGACCTTCATGAAGTTATAGTTAAATCAAGTGATATGCATGTGATTGGGTGTTTTATTTCATGATGAAAATAATTTATACCTTAGGGTCAGTACCTTATCTAAGTTGTTTGAGCCTAAACTCATGCTTCATTCTATGTATTGATGTTTAGAAAAATGTTACATGTACCCATATGCATGATAATCCAAGTAGAACTCTAGATCATACACCTAGACTAGTGTTTGGTGAAGTACAAACTACTTTTGCACTTGTGAATGAATTCTTATGAAAAATATGCTTTTATTCCCATGTTATGTGAATGATTATGCTATGAAATCCCTACTGTGAGTTTTGACAAATTACAAGAATAAGGGTTAAGAATAGGCTCGAGTACAAAGCATGCCCCTAAACTAGTGTTTAATGAAGCCTAGACTACCTTTATGCTTGTATATGACCTTAATGGTAAAATATGTTTTGGGTTTACATGTTATATGAACTTTCATTCCATGTTATCTATCTGTGAATTTCGAACAAATACTGGGATAAGGGTTAAAAATAAGCTCAAGCACAAAATATGCACCTAAACTAGTGTTCAATGAAGCCTAGACTACCCTTGTGCTTGTATATGATTCCATGTGTAACGTATGTTTTTATTTCCATGATTAAATGACTTTTATACTATGTTATCCATGCTGTGAATTTTGTCCAATTACTAGGATAAAGCTAAGAATAAGTTCAAGTACAATTCAATGCACCTAAACTAGTGCTTAGTGGAGTCTAGACTACTAGTGTACTTGTAAATGACCTCTTATGTAATGTATGCCTTTATTCCAATGTTATGTGGGTTTTATGCTATGATATCCTTGCTATGAAGTTTCGGCCCGCATGTATTAAGATGAGAAAAGAATTGATTAAACTAACATATTGCCTTAATTAAGACAAGCATGTTATAAGTATGATGTATTGATGAAACTAGCATGATGGTTGCTTCACTTACATGTGTTAAAAGAAAGGTCCTTCCATGTCTTGCTATTTATGCTAATGATTATGCCATGAAAGTATGCCTATGTTTATGAATGCTTGAATGCCTATAGTATATGCAATATGAAAGAAAGAAAGAATGCATGTTCTATATATGAAAGTATGCTTATGATTATGAATGATTGAATGTCTATAGTACATGCAATATGAAAGAAAGAAAGAAAGAAAGGAATGCATGTTCTATATGAAAGAAAGAAAGAAAAGAAAAGAATGCATATATGTATTTTACTTTAAAGAATGGCTTGTACCGGGTCTTGAAAAAGATCCACGGTTCTGGACTACCGAAGCTGTCCCTAGGTTGAAAGATAGTAAGCCTAGAATGTAGACCCCTGTAGGTCGGAATTAGCTAGCTCGCATCCTACATAGGGGTATGCGCGCAAAAGAAGGAATGAGTACAAAGCCGGGGACCCCAAAGAAGATGATGTATATGATTTTAAAGTATTATTTACTATGTTTTCTAAAGAGCATCCTAAATGTTTTTACAATGCATATGTTCTATGTTTATATGCCTTCATATGTTTATATGCTTTAGGTATTTTTATGCTATGCATAAGATGTTATATGTCTCTCAAATGCATGTGACGTATGGATTTAGTGAGTAGGAAAAAGCTTACTAAGTTTCATACTTATAGTTTGTTTGCTTATGTTGCAGATCAACATAGAAATTACTAAAGAAAGGGAAGCTGCAGGAAGGTCTAATGTGTGTGGTGTGACTTGACTGATCGATCCACTTTAGTGTCATCTATAGACTTAGTTCTTATTTCTAATAAGACATATGTTACTACTTTATGCATGATACTTGCTAGTTCTTTGGAGTTTATTTAAGTATGGATGCTATTGGATGTTAGATGGTGTTATTACTTCCTTATTGTTGCATATGCTTTTAGTTATGTTTCATTTCCGCTGCAATGTTAGATTCATACGCAATGATATAAGTAAGGAAAAAAAGGGTTAAAGGTAACGCGCCGCCTAACGGTAAGGGGCGGGCGTTACAGCTTGGTATCAGAGCAGTTTACCAAGTCACTACACACACATTAAGCCTACCTCCTGCCGCTTCCAAGTAAGAAATTCTATACTTGCCTTATTTCATGTTTATATTGATAACTGAATTATGCAAGTATGATGCATGATATATATGATGGAAACATGATTTTACCTTGGATAAAACTAGGAAGATACCTTATGATGACAATGATTTAAAATGATATGTATGATGGAAGCATGATCTTACCTTGGATAAAACTAGGAAGATACCTTATCATGCCTTGTAATGACAATGATGTAAGATGTATATGAATGGAAACCTAAGGTAGTACCTTACCGTATCTTATAATGAAAAAGAAACAAATGCATGTATATACATGAAAATGATAAATGATCTTATACTAGCTTATTGTTGTAATATGAAAACATCATGGCTAGAAGAAGTACTAGAATTAATGATATCTTAGGATAGAGAGTACTCTTAGGATATGTAAATATGAACGATACCTTACCTTACTTTATGATATCTAATACTTTAGAGTTTGATATGCGGGTAGGAATAATAATCACTTATATTAGCCTTACGTGTCTTTTATGAAGAAATGAGATTATATCATTAAAACCAATTTAGAGGATGAAATGAAAAAGTAGAGTAATAATATGAATAATGAAGTTGATGAAATATAAGTATTATAGTATAATATGTAGATTGTTTATGAATGATAGTATGTTTCAAACTTTAGTAAGAGGTGTAGTATGAAGTTAGAGATAGAATTGTAATAAAGTGATGTAAGTAAGTAGTAGTTAGTTAACAAAGATGTAAGAGAGTAAAACAGGAGAGAAGTAATAAAGAGAAGAGAGAGTTTGCTATTGAAGTAATGAAGTGATGTTGAAAAGCATAAGGAATAATGTGATAGATGAGAAAAAAATGATGAGGATTAATGTTGGTGAATAAGCGAATATGTTGTAGTAAAGTAGTTAAGATAAGTAAAATATATCCGAAGCGAAGACTGCGATAGGTGTGTTAAAATCAGAAGAGAGTCTTAAATACATTTGTAGAGGAATAATGTTTAGTTAACAAAATGAAGTGTTGATTGATCTAAGTAAAATGAATAACTAAGAGAGCGTAAGTAGATCTGTAAGGGAATTAATGAACAAGAGTAGTGAGACTGTAGAGTTGAAAGAGAACTTTAAAAGAAAGGATAGTTATTTATAAGAAACAGCTAGAGTTGAGATGTTTAGGTTAAGTTTAAAGAAGAAGAATGTGCAGAAGTGTGTAAGAAGGACTGATAGACCATACAAGAATGAATTGAGGATGATATGAAACGAGAATATCCCGAGTTGTTTTAAGTTCGAGGACGAACTTTTCAGAAGGGAGGGTGGATTGTAACACCCCAAATTTCCCTCTAGAACGATATAATAATTGAACATGTGGACAAGAATAAAATTATGAATTTAAAGGGCGAAATTTCGAATAAAGAAGATATTAAGCACCTTCTTGATATATGGTGAATGGGTGTGATAATTATGTTTATATGCTACATTAATATTATGCTTGACATCATGCACATGAATGAATGAATAATGATATGAATATGCATGTGTATGAACTAAATGGGTAGCATTCTCTTGTTGGACTTTGGTTACATGGGCTTTTCACCTAGCCCTCCAAGCTAGGACTTTTCACCCAACCCTTCCGAGTTAGAACTTCATCTAACCTAGTTCTCCAAGCTAGGCACCTGACCCTCCAAGCCAGGACTTTTTCACCTAATTCTCCAGGATGGGAATTTGCACCTAACCCTCCAAGTTAGGACTTTTCACCTAGCCCTCCAAGCTAGAACTTTTCACTCAACCTTTCCGAATTAGGACTTTTCCAACACCTAGCCCTCCAAGCTAGGACTTTTCAAGCACCTAGCCTCCCAGACTAGGAATTTCAACACCTAACCCTCCAGGTTAGGATTTTCCAACACCTAGCTCTCCAGACTAGGATTTTCCATACCATGCTTGATCCTCGATCAGGACTTAATCATAATCAATAATCATCAACCTAAACATAAATCGGTGTCAACACCAAAACAACAATCAGGGCCAGACTGCATCAACATATAGACCTTCATGAAGTTATAGTTAAATCAAGTAATATGCATGTGATTAGGTGTTTTATTTCATGATGAAAATAATTTATACCTTAGGGTTAGTACCTTATCTAATTTGTTTGAGCCTAAACTCATGCTTCATTCTATGTATTGATGTTTAGAAAAATATTACATGTACCCATATGCATGATAATCCAAGTAGAACTCTAGATCATACACCTAGACTAGTGTTTGGTGAAGTACAAACTACTTTTGCACTTGTGAATGAATTCTTATGAAAAATTTGCTTTTATTCCCATGTTATGTGAATGATTATGCTATGAAATCCCTACTGTGAGTTTCAACAAATTAAAGAATAAGGTTTAAGAATAGGCTCGAGTACAAAGCATGCCCCTAAACTAGTGTTTAATGAAGCCTAGACTACCTATATGCTTGTATATGACCTTAATGGTAAAATATGTTTTTGTTTACATGTTATATGAACTTTCATGCCATGTTATCTAGCTGTGAATTTCGGACAAATACAGGGATAAGTGTTAAAAATAAGCTCAAGCACAAAACATGCACCTAAACTAGTGTTCAATGAAGCCAAGACTACCCTTGTGCTTGTATATGATTCCATGTGTAACGTATGTTTTTATTTCCATGATTAAATGACTTTTATACTATGTTATTCATACTGTGAATTTTGACCAATTACTAGGATAAAGCTAAGAATAAGTTCAAGTACAATTCATGCACCTAAACTAGTGCTTAGTGGAGTCTAGACTACTAGTGTACTTGTAAATGACCTCTTATGTAATGTATGCCTTTATTCCAATGTTATGTGGGTTTTATGCTATGATATCCTTGCTATGAAGTTTCGGCCCGCATGTATTAAGATGAGAAAAGAAAGATTAAACTAACATATTGCCTTAATTAAGACAAGCATGTTATAAGTATGATGTATTGATGAAACTAGCATGATGGTTGCTTCACTTACATGTGTTAAAAGAAAGGTCCTTCCATGTCTTGCTATTTATGCTAATGATTATGCCATGAAAGTATGCTTATGTTTATGAATGATTGAATGCCTATAGTACATGCAATATGAAAGAAAGAAAGAATCCATGTTCTATATATGAAAGTATGCTTATGATTATGAATGATTGAATGTCTATAGTACATGCAATATGAAAGAAAGAAAGAAAGAAAGGAATGCATGTTCTATATGAAAGAAAGAAAGAAAAGAAAAGAATGCATATATGTATTTTACTTTAAAGAATGGCTTGTACTGGGTCTTGAAAAAGATCCACAGTTCTGGACTACCGAAGCTGTCCCTAGGCTGAAAGATAGTAAGCTTAGAATGTAGACCCCAGTAGGTCGGAATTAGCTACCTCGCATCCTACATAGGGGTATGCGCGCAAAAAAAAGAATGGGTACAAAGTCGGGGACCCCAAAGAAGATGATGTATATGTTTTTAAAGTATTATTTACTATGTTTTCTAAAGAGCTGTAACGCCCGACCTTATATCTACCCTTAAGGCGGGGTTACGGGTCCATACATTCATATCATTTATCAAGGTAAGCATGTATATCCAACAAAACAATTACAATACATGAACTAGTAATAAGCATGCTTATTGAAGACTAATTTACCAAGCAAGGTTTTTCATTTCTTTTATATCTACATGCATTTACAACCTAATATGAAGATCATTTAACACACTATAGCATGGAATCTCAAGTAAGAATATAGCAAGAGTTATCCAGTCTTAGATACATGCAAAAGAAGCATATACAAAAGAAGCATTCATAAGCAACCGAAAATAGTAAACATCTAGCATTTTACTGAGCATGCATACTATAAGAATTAGACGTTAATAATAGTATTATCTAACATGACCTAGGTTCCATATCTCTAACAGTAGAGTAGTCACAATCATCATATATTCAGAGTATAGTAATACAATTTCAATCTTTTATCGGAAGCAGTTAGATTCTAGACAAACTAAGGTAGATAGAATCTTTCATCCTTTCCCGAGCCATCACCACACACATCCTCTAGCCTTCCCTCTGCCTCTTCCTTTAGTTCAAGTATTTCTTACCGCTATCTGCAGCATAAGAAAAACAACATGAACTAGTAAGCAAAACATGCTTAGTAAGAATCCGGGCCTACTCGCAAAATCCATATCGATTCATCATATCATGTACACAGTAATCAGATAGAATTATCAGCATCATAAGCATCTCATCAAAGCATCATAAACATCACATCAATTTATCTCTAAGTACTTTACGGAACAAGATCACATGATGAGAAATGTTTTTCAAAAAGGTTCCATAATGGTAAGTACTTCAAAATATCATATCATCATCTAGGGCCCAGTTGTAGTACCACATCATGCGCGTTCCCTAATAAATTGGGGTAGCGAGCCACCAATCTAATTAGAGCAGGACCCTTCCATCCTACCAATGCCATGACCTTCAGTTAACATGCACATTGGATTTGTTTAACGACCCCCTTCCGAGTCGGGTACACAACCTTTAAAGTAAAGTAATTTATCATGCTATTACTCATATATGTATATGCCTAAAGGTACTCTTAATCACTTCTCAAAGGGACACACCACACATTCGGGTGCTCTTGATCCCCTAGGGACACACCACACATTCGGGTGCTCTTGATCCCAGTTTCAATAGAGTAACCCTTTTTAAGCATATTATCAAACACATCATGTTCATATCATCAAGGTGCCCCATGGGCTATAAGGCATGCTTTTATACCTAACAAGATAGGTCATATAATTTATACACACATCACATATGTAGTAGCATGCTTCATGGTCTCATTAGGTACTTCTCAACCCCAGAACTAGGGTTGGCCGAAACTCACAAGTAAAGGAGTTTGGTTTTCCAATCAAGCATTCCTTCAAACATTCTTACAAACACCTCTAGTATATTTCATGTTAACAATTTAAACATGGTTTAACCCTCAAAGTGGGGTTAGCATCCACTAACCCTAATTCCTAGGTCTTGGCCGAAACCCATCTAAACCCTAACCCTAGTTTCATAGGGTAGGAGTATCAAATATTCATACAAACATATATTCAAACACTTGATCTACATTCCTAAGCATGAATCCATTATAGAAAATCATAAAATCCCCAAACCCTAATTTCTATCATGCTTGGCCGAAACTTATAAGGGTGCAAATCCCAATTTTTTGGTATTACAACATGAAGGGAAACAACATATAAGCATACCCTAAATTTCAAGGAATCTTTCCATGTAATAAAAAGTGACCAAGGCCTCCCTTCAAGAGGGGGCCGAAACTTTCAAAGGTGAAAAGCCCTAAATTTTGTACAAGAAAAATAACAAGGATCACACATAACCATTATACTGCAGGCGAGGGGATACTTACATCCTTGCGCTGGAATTTCTTTAAACCGTAGGGTACCCTACACTTGGAGGGTATGTGAAGATCCTCTTCTTCCAACTTTCTCTAGGACTCCTTGGACTTAGTAGATGGCAATGGCACTTTGACTTTCCTTCTTGAAATTGCCCTAGGGTTATCTCTAGAGTATGTTTTCGAAAATGAGAAGGAAAGGGAAGAGTGAGTTTTCGGTTTTGGAAGAGTGAGGAAGAAGATCAAAGGAAGAGGAAGTTATTCCAACTTCCCTTATTTATACTTCTCTTATGAAAAGACATGTCTCTTCACTCTTACACACTTAACAAGCATGTTTCTCATCCTCTCAACAAGAAACAATGCTTGGTGTAGTGGTTAAGACATGGAGAGTGCAACTAGGAGGTTCAAGGTTCAATCCTTGCTCCCTCCTTCTTATCACCTTTTGCACTAATCCATATCAAAGCCCATTAAGCCAAGTCCATCATGAAATTTCATAATATTTCATGTTTATGAATTCATAATATTTTCTAATATTTTTCCTGAATTCATAACATTATTTACATAATATTTTATAAATATTATTCACATAACATTTCATGATAATAATATTTCATGAATATAATATTTCATGTATTCATGACATTTCATAGCATGCGATTGCATGAAATTTATATCATTTCATTATAACCATTTTCATACATTGTCATGCTTTTACATTGACAAATTTGGGATGTTACAAGAGCATCCTAAATGTTTTTACAATGCATATGTTCTATGTTTATATGCCTTCATATGTTTATATGCTTTAGGTATTTTTATGCTATGCATAAGATGTTATATGTCTCTCAAATGCATGTGACGTATGGATTTAGTGAGTAGGAAAGAGCTTACTAAGTTTCATACTTATAGTTTGTCTGCTTATGTTGCAGATCAACATAGAAATTACTAAAGAAAGGGAAGCTGCAGGAAGGTCTAATGTGTGTGGTGTGACTTGACTGATCAATCCACTTTAGTGTCATCTATATGTTGGATCGAGAAAACCGATAGAGGGGTGGTGAATATCGGAAATCATTTTTCGGAAACACTTAGAGCAAGTACGTAGCGGAAATTAATAAAAACAAAATCACACAGAGACACGGTCAATTTTACTTGGTTCGGAGCCTGGGTCGACTCCTACTCCAAGGCCCACGGTCGTTGACCGTTTACTTTGGGCAATTCTATATGAGGCGCAAATAGTTTACAAAAAGATTATTATAGAATTCAGTATAGTAAACTTAAATAGCTCTTTTACCGACGTCCGAGGTAGATCGACTTTTTCGGAGCAGCAGGACGTCGTCGGCTCGAGTTGGAAGGATTTCGGGGTGAAGCGCGAGAGCAGAAGAGCGTAGAAGCGTTGATTGGAAGTCGTTCTGAAGCTTGGGGTCGAGGGCCCTTTATATAGGGCCTGGGGGCGCCCGGGACGTCGGGGGCGCCCCCCCACGTGGCAGTTGATCTGCACGATGCTCGGTCAACATCTGATCCCTTTACCTTCGGGATCAGGTTTGACCGGGGCGCCCGGAGCGCTCGGGGCGCCCGCATTGACCGGGTCAAAACTCCATCTTCTTGGCTTCGCGAGGGTGTGCTTCGGTAGCTGGCACTGGGGGCGCCCGGGACGCTGGGGGCGCCCGAGAGCAGCGGGGGCGCCCGGGAGCACGGGGGCGCCCGCAGGTTGTACTGTCGAAGCGCGCTTCTTGTTTGTGTGTTTTGTGTTCACCTTGGGGGCGCCCGGGACACTCCGGGCGCCCTGGTCAGCTGTTGCCTCACTCCTTTGAGGCTTTCTGAGCTGCAGACACTCGTTCCTTCGGTCCTGCATCCAGGGTTAGTCCAAAACACAACAAAACAACAAGTGGTTAGTTTATACAGCCTTAGCTATCTTTGTTCTGACTTTGGGTCTCCAAAATGGAGCCCTAGGTCAAACCGACGCCTACTGTTCCCTCGACGTGGAACGCGTCCTCACCTACTCCTCTCGGGAGAATTTACCTAATGCCAACCGTTCCTCTGGTTGGACTTTTTCCTGGTGGTCCTTTACTAGGGCTTGGATGCCGAGCTGTCCTTCGCCCAGTGCCTAGCATTCCTTCGCTAGGGCTTCAGTCCCAAGCTGTCCTTCGCCTGGCGCCTAGCAGTCCTTCGCTAGGACTTTGTATCCTAGCAGCCCTTCGCTAGGTGCCCAGTAGCCCTTCGCCAGGTGTTTGATGACTAGCAGCCCTTCGCTAGTTGCCTAGCAGTCCTTCGCTAGGACATGATGACTAGCAGCCCTTCGCTAGTTGCCTAGCCGTCCTTTGCTAGGGCTTTGTATCCTGGCATTCCTTCGCCAGGTGCCTAGCAGTCCTTCGCTAGGGCTTTTTCTGCACACTCAGTGAACAACGTTAGATCACAAATGGTACTTAACTTTGAATCCTTTGCCAATATCAAAACAAGGTTCGATATGGTGCTTCTTGCACCAACAATCTCCCCCTTTTTGATTTATGGCAACACAATTCAATGTTAAGTAAAAAACATATACAGGTTAAGCAAAAAGATAAAGACACAATGAAGTATGAATAGAATAGATTTAAAAAAATTCTTTATTTCTCAGACTCCCCCTTAAACCCTGAATTCTTATGTTAAAACACTTAACTTTGACCTTTCCTCCCCCTTTGACATATATCAAAAACATACATGGGCGAAAAGGTTTCTAATAGAGAGTTTTGAGTTTGTGTAAAACTTTTAAGTTTTTTGACAAAGTGTTTTAAAGAGCATTTGCATAAAAACTTTTTACACTTTCCATTTTGCAAACCTAAATTTTGTTTTAAAAAAAACTTTTACTTATAAGGCTTTGCAAAAAGGAATTTTACTTAGGCCAAATTTTGAAGTCAAATTTAAAAAAAATTCAATTTTGAGAATTGAAAAAAAATTTGTTTTTAAAATAATTTGCACACTTAGACGAATTTGCTTGGAAATACTTTATGTATTTTGAAAAACAAAATTTGTAAAGCTTCTAGACAAGTTTTTCACCAAAAAAAACTCTACTTAGAAACATTAGCCAAAATTTTCAACTAGTTTTTGCTCAGACAAATTTTGTTTACTAAGAAGAATTTTACTTAAGAAAAAAAAACATGCCCTTTGAAATACTTAGAAATGCTTAGAAACTTTTGAAGCACTTTTTTGGAAAAAATAATTTCTCTCTTTCCTTTCTCTCCCCCTTAATGTGAAATTCTTCTCCTAAGTTTTAAACCATTTCTAAGATAACCTTCCAAAAAAAATGTTTAAGGAAGAACTTAATTTCTAATATCACACTTTTTCTACTCTCCCCCTGGATATATATCAATAATGAAATATATTTTGAAAGAAGGTTTGAGAAGAAATTACGTATCAGAGCCTATGAGTTTTGAAAATATAAAAGTACTTAGTATAATTCTCGAAAGCACAGCAAAAAGCTTAAATTTCCAGATTAAATCCATTTTGAAGAGTATTGTGAAGTTCTGAAAAATATTTTGTAAGAAAAAAATTTCCTTAAAAAATTTAGAAAAGATTTTTCAAGTACTTTTGAGATAAATTATGATTTGAAACACATAAGTACTTTTAGAAAAGTATTAGACTTTGAAAAATATGAGTAATTTTTGAAACGTATTAGACTTTGAAAAAATATAAGTAATTTTTGAACCGTATTAGACTTTGAAAAATATAATATTTTACTTGACTAGGTTTCTTTTCCAGTCTGACATTTTCCTAGAAAGCCTTGTTGACTACAAGGACATTTTCCTAAGTGTCCTGGAAATTCTCCAACCCAAGTAAATATTATTTCAAAAATTATTTCATAAGCCACAACAATAATAGCATTTTGAAAGACTTATATTTTCTGCAAGGATTTTGAAGATATAGTTCATGAAAATATGTCATTAAATAATTTCAAAATAGATAATTATTAATAAAAACTTTTCAGAAATTCTACTTTTGATTCAGCCTCCCCCTAAATTTGACACATCCTAGGAGTCCTAGTAGATTATGTAGTGGATCTTCCTCTGTGTCTTTAGGGTTTACCAAAATCAAAAGAATAACTTTGAAGTATGATAATTTTTGAAAACACAACTTGGAATGATAGCATAGTTTTCGAAAATCATTTTGAAATGATGATAATTTTTCAAAGAGATAGTAATATACGAGGGTTTTTGAATCAAATTTTTGAAAACCTTATTTTGAGATGATAGTGAGTTTTAGAGCATAAGGTTTTTGAAAAAATCTAAATTTTTCGAAAAAAGAAAAAACTCCCCCTGTATCTGACACTGTCTGACTTTATCTAAGTACCTTAAGGGACTTCAGTGTGGACCAGGTTTGACTATGTTGACTAGGGTTTGACTATGTTGACTATGTTTGACCAATCAATGACTGAATCAAACAAGCCCTAGATTCTCTTTAAAGCAAGTCTATTGTGATATTTAACATGAAATTCAATATTTTGAAAAAACTATTAGAGTTGAAAAAGTAGGGTACAGTAAACAGAGTTAATTTGAAAACTAGAGATAATTTTCAATAACTTTTGAAAGCACTTTGAGTTTTATTTAGAAGGATAGTGACATATTCTTTTACGTCCTAGATATCTCACCCAGTTCTACGTGATCAAACATGTTAACCTTATGGGTTTTGTGAGATAAATATTTTAATAGAAAGATTTATTTTGAAAAATTGAATTAACTTTGAAAACTATTTTAATGAATGTTAACTTTATTTTGAAAAAGTAGTTGAGTCTAAGATCAATTGAAATTTGTGTTAGATTTGAATTTGACAAGAAGTAACTTGAATTTGAATTTCAAAAATTGGCTTCCAGGTCTTGGCGAGGCACTAGGCCTTCTTTGGCCGTAGCCTTATTGGATCATCAACCCTTTCCTAGACAAATCCTTTTAGTGAAATTTCATTTTCAAAATTACTTTTTGAAAAATTCTGGTCTAACTAGTTTGGGTCTTGGATCGGTAGCTTCGGCTAGTTCCGCCAAGATGGCTTCCCTAACGTACTATCATCTCACCTCCACCCAATACTATGTTGTTCAAATTTCAATTAACTGATTTAGTCCTTATACTAACCAATCCTAATTAAAAAAAATAACTAAAATTAAAGCAACATACAATTAAAGCAAACAAAAAATTGATCTAAGTTACATCATAATCAAAATAAAACTCTGGGTTTTTAAAATCAGTATGGTTGTGAATTAAGTTTTCTAACGTATTATCCTTAACTGATTTATACGAGTCAATCACATTATTCAAGGTAAATATTGGATTTTCAAATACTGTAAATTTACCTTTTGATTCCCGGTTGGGAATCTCCCCCTTGATTCTAGCCATTTTTCTTTTGCTTGATTGTTTCTTCGATATTTTGTAGCAGTCGCGAGCCAACCAGACCAGTTTCCAAGAATCCCTTCCTTCGTCATCAGATTCTGAGTCTGAGTCGGACTCAGGTACAGGTTGAATCTTCTTCTTTGGTGGTTCTTTTGGAGTTTTCCCTACAATAGAAATTACACCTTCCTCGACCATTACGGTATTTGTTTGATTACTTAATTGTAATTCAAAAAAAGATTCGAAATTGGTTACCATTTTTGTCTTAGTCAATTCGTCTTCTGACTCTGGTTCAGCTGTTTGTGCTTGGACTGAGAGTGCAAGACTGCTTACTTGATCTTCTTCTTCATTTGATTTGACCGATGATTCGAACATCTCTCCTTCAAAGACCTCAATATTGGAGCTCTCTTCGTGTAGGTTGATTAGCTTCTCCCACATCTCTTTAGCACATCCAAATGAACCGACTAGCTTGAGTTGTTCGTTGGTTAGACCACACTGAAGAATTGCAGTTGCCCTTGCATCTGTCTCAATTTGGTTGAGCGTTGGTTCATCCAGTTTGTCCCACGCAATTGATTGTCCATCTTCTGTAGGAAGGGAGAACTGTTTGAATGATCATCCATATGTCTATATGGGCCTTCAGATGGAACTCCATTTGACTTCTCCAATAATTGAAGTTCTCGCCGGAGAATAGTGGTGGACGGGCACTGTTCCATTCTTGGTTGGCCATTTAGTTTATACCTCGTACACAAAAAAATGTACCAAGACTTGGTCTTGGATTAGTAGTGCGGGAGAAGGGAAAATATAGGCCAAAAAAATATTGCACGAATTTCGAGGTGGAATAATAATAAAATAATAAAAACAATTTATGATAAATTTTTGAAAATATTAATTTTGTCAATTCTGATTAATGATGAAAAATTAAAAATTTAATGTTAAAAAAAATTGCTCGCATTAAGTTAGCACGAATTTCGAGGAAAATATTAAAATAATAATAAAAAAAAGTTTATAACAGATTTTTAAAAATTGTTTGTTTTATCAATTTTGACTTATAGTAGAAAAATGAGAATTCAAAATTGACTTATATTTTAAATACACCTACAGATATTATTTATTTGAAAATAAAAAACCGAAAAGATCGAGTAGTGTTAATTAAAAAAAAGAAAAGAAATAATATTAAAAATTTTATAAATCTGAAAAACTTTCAAACTGGTGGTTGCACCAAGTTTGAACTACCCCGCTCTGATACCACTTGTTGGATCGAGAAAACCGATAGAGGGGGGGGGTGAATATCGGAAATCATTTTTCGGAAACACTTAGAGCAAGTACGCAGCGGAAATTAATAAAAACAAAATCACACAGAGACACGGTCGATTTTACTTGGTTCGGAGCCTGGGTCGACTCCTATTCCAAGGCCCACGGTCGTTGACCGTTTACTTTGGGCAATTCTATATGAGGCGCAAATAATTTACAAAAAGATTATTACAGAATTCAGTACAGTAAACTTAAATAGCTCTTTTACCGACGTCCGAGATAGATCGACTTTTTCGGAGCAGCAGGAGGTCGTCGGCTCGAGTTGGAAGGATTCCGGGGCGAAGCGCGAGAGCAGAAGAGCGTAGAAGCGTTGATTGGAAGTCGTTCTGAAGCTTGGGGTCGAGGGCCCTTTATATAAGTCCTGGGGGCGACCCCCCCCCCCCCCCACGTGGCAGTTGATCCGCACGATGCTCAGTCAACATCTGATCCCTTTACCTTCGGGATCAGGTTTGACCAGGGCGCCCGGAGCACTCGGGGCGCCCGCATTGACCGGGTCAAAACTCTATCTTCTTGGCTTCGCGAGGGTGTGCTTCGGTAGCTGGCACTGGGGGCGCCCGGGACGCTGGGGGCGCCCGGGAGCAGCGGGGGCGCCCGGGAGCACGGGGGCGCCCGCAGGTTGTACTGTCGAAGCACGCTTTTTGTTTGTGTGTTTTGTGTTCACCTTGGGGGCGCTCGGGACACTCCGGGCGCCCTGGTCAGCTGTTGCCTCACTCCTTTGAGGCTCTCTGAGCTGCAGACACTCGTTCCTGCGGTCCTGCATCCAGGGTTAGTCCAAAACACAACAAAACAACAAGTGGTTAGTTTATACAACCTTAGCTGTCTTGGTTCTGACTTTGGGTCTCCAAAATGGAGCCCTAGGTCGAACCAACGCCTACTGTTCCCTCGACGTGGAACGCGTCCTCACCTACTCCTCTCGGGAGAATTTACTTGATGCCAACCGTTCCTCTGGTTGGACTTTTGCCTTGTGGTCCTTTGCCAGGGCTTGGATGCCCAGCTGTCCTTCGCCCGGTGCCTAGCATTCCTTCGCTAGGGCTTAAGTCCCAAGCTGTCCTTCGCCTGGCACCTAGCAGTCCTTCGCTAGGGCTTTGTATCCTAGCAGCCCTTCGCTAGGTGCCCAGCAGCCCTTCGCCAGGTGTTTGATGACTAGCAGCCCTTCGCTAGTTACCTAGCAGTCCTTCGCTAGGACTTGATGACTAGCAGCCCTTCGCTAGTTGCCTAGCCGTCCTTTGCTAGGGTTTTGTATCCTGGCATTCCTTCGCCAGGTGCCTAGCAATCCTTCGCTAGGGCTTTTTCTGCACACTCAGTGAACAACGTTAAATCACAAATGGTACTTAATTTTGAATCCTTTGCCAATATCAAAACAAGGTTCGATATGGTGCTTTCTGCACCAACACTATAGACTTAGTTCTTATTTCTAATAAGACATATGTTGCTACTTTATGCATGATACTTGCTAGTTCTTTGGAGTTTATTTAAGTATGGATGCTATTGGATGTTATATGGTGTTATTACTTCCTTATCGTTGCATATGCTTTTAGTTATGTTTCATTTCCGCTGCAATGTTAGATTCATACGCAATGATATAAGTAAGGAAAAAAAAGGTTAAAGGTAACGCGCCGCCTAACGGTAAGGGGCGGGCGTTACATCTTCGGTGCCCAGTTCTTGACCAGGTCTTAGTGCCCAGCTTCACTCGCCAGGTCTTAGTGCCCAACTTCATTCACCATGTCTTATTGCCCAACTTTATGTCAGGACTTAGTTGCCCAACCCGCGGCCAGGACTTAGTGCCCAATTTAATGAACCAGGACTTAGTGCCTAGTGTACCTAGGACTTTCCTGCACACTTGGTAACTTTGTTAGATCACAACCAAATCTTAACTTCTGAACCCTTTGCCATTATCAAAACATAGGTTCGACTTTGGTGCTTCTGGCACCAACAATCTCTCCCTTTTTTATTTATGGCAACACGGTTCAAAAAGTTAAGTTAAAAACATATTATAGCAATCTAACATTACTAATAATAGAATTTTATCTCCCCCTGAATTTCACAGTCTCCCCCTGAAATTTTCAATATCATGTGGGTTTTGTAAACTTTCTAAGTGCTAAGTGTTTTTCAAGGTTTAGCAAAAGCTTTAAGGTTTTTGACTAAGTATTTTTCAAAAATAAAGCAATTGTACTTAAGAACACTTAGGCAACTTTTGAAAAGGTTTTGTAAGCCTAATTTTTGTTTCAATATTTTGAAAATTTACTTAGGCAAAACAAGTTTTGAAAACTAATTTTCCTTGCAAAGTTTTAATTTTGAGATCTTAAAAAAAATTTCCCAACTTAGAAAAATTTGCTTAAAAACATTTTCTCAAAAAGAATTTGTTTGGTAAGAACAAAATTTATTTGCCAACAAATTTTTTGAAAAATAATTTAGCTCAGGCAAATTTGTTTACTAAGAAAAAACTTCTTTAGAAATATTTTTCAAAATACATTTAGAAATTTTGAAGCCTTTTCGAAGTATTTTAAGAGCACATAGAAAAAGTTTGAAGCACTTGAAAAATACTTAGATATTTAAAACCTTTTTAAGTACTTTTAAAAAACTTTTAGAATAAATTTGAAATACTCAAAATAGTTTTAAAACCATTTTTAAGTAATTAAAGAAGCTTTGAAGTATCTAAAAACTGAAAAGTACTTGAAAACTAAACACTTAGAACTTTCTACTTTACTTTTTGAAAAAAGAGAGGATTTTTTTTAAAAATTTTCTCTTTCATTTGTTTCTCTACCCTTTTGCCATATATCAAAAAAAATTGATATTAATTCCAGCAAGTAAATTAGAGCTAGTAAGAATTTGAAATTCTGTATTGAACCAAATCTAATGATTAAAAAAACTGGACCAAACCAAATTCAATCAATCTTGTTCGGGTCCTGTATAACCTTGTTAGCTACTTACCAACTGTCATAAATAGTAGCTTTCACTAGGGTTAGTCAAGTAAAGTGATCTGATCAAGTTAGATTTTCCATGCTTGACACTTAACCTGATTGTTGTTCAACTTGTATTTATTGCCCCAATTATTGCAGATGCACTGACTTAAAGCATCTTGAATCAAGGCATAGACCTAAGCATCTCAACCCAGTCGAGGTTATCAATCAAAAGTACTCTAAGGTGCTTGTGAGATGCTGGCTTCTTGATCTATAGGTGCATGCAATTCTAAGGTTAGGGCCTAAGCTAAGTCCATTTGCAAAAAAGCCCTAGATTTGAAGGGGTTAGTTTTTGAAAGAAAACTAAGTCAAAAAATCATTTTAACTTTCAAAAACTTGATAAAATAAAATGATAAATTTGATAATTTTCAAAAAAAAATTAAAAGAATAGGAAAATTTTTTAAGAAAACAATATAAATCAGTCCTATTCTACTAAGCACAACCCTAACTGCCTTCTTAGTGAGCTAAACTCAGACTCAGGTAAGGGTTTGGTAAAGATATCAGCTAAGTTGGATTTTGAGTCCACATGTTTAAGTACTATTTCCCCCTGGCTACATAATCCCTTACAAAATGATGTTTAACTTCTATATGTTTTATTCGGGAATGTTGAATTGGGTTTTTAGTCATGTTGGTTGAACTAATGTTATCAATATAGACTTGGGTTTGGGTGTAGTCAAGATGGAAGTCCTAAAGAGTGTGCATCATCTATAAAAGTTGTGCTACACATTCTCCTAGGGCAACATATTCTGCTTCTATGATGGACAGTGCTACGCAGTATTGCTTTCTACTACACCAGCTGACTAGGCTATGTCCTAATAGTTGGCAACTTTCACTTGTACTTTTTCTATCTAATTTACACCCAGCATAGTCAGAGTTAGAATATCTTGACAATTCAAAAGTGAAAGTCCTAGGATACCAAATCCCTACATTTAGAGTACCCTTAATGTACCTAAGTACTCGTTTTAGGGCTGCTAAGTGGGATTCCTTAGCACATGTTTGGTACCTAGCACACATTCCTAGAGAAAATAGGGTATCAAGTCTTCTAGCGGTTAAATAAAGTAGGCTACCAATCATACTTCAGTATAGCTTAAGATCAACAGGCTTACCTTCAGGGTCATTATCTATTTTGACATTTGTAGCCATAGGAGTACTTAAGTTTTTGGAGTTATCCATTTTAAATTTCTTTATTAGTTCTTTATTAGTTCATTTCGAACTCACTTTCCATTACTTTTACAAATTCTTTAAGAAAGTTAGAGTTGGTGGATCCAAAAATTATATCATCGACATAAATTTGGGCAATAAAAATATCATTTCTAAGGTTTTAACAAAAAGGGTGGAGTCAATTTGACCTTGGTTAAACTCCTTAGAAATTAGATAAGTTGATAAGCGTTCATACCATGCCGTAGGTGCTTGTTTCAACCCATAAAGTGTTTTTCTAAGTTTGAAAACATACTCAGGTTTTTCTAGGTCCTCAAATCCTGGGGGTTGTCCTACATAAACTTCTTCTTTGATAAACCAATTTAAAAAGGTAGACATAACATCCATTTGGTATAGCTTGAACCCTCTATGGGCTGCAAAGGCTAACAACATTCTAATTGACTTAAGTCTGGCTACTAGGGCATAGGTTTCATCATAGTCTAACCCTTCGACTTGACTAAAACCTTTAGCTACTAAGCGAGCTTTATTTCTAACTATTTCCCCTTGATCATTTAATTTGTTTCTGAACACCCACTTAGTATCTATAATAGATTTACCCTCAGGTTTAGGTACTAGTTCCCAGACTTGGTTTCTTTCAAATTAGGCTAACTCTTCTTGCATAGCTATGATCCAATCAGGGTCAGGTAGGGCTTTCTCTATAGTCTTAGGTTCCATTTTTGAAATTAACGTGATTTGACTAAGATTTCTATATGAAGA
The DNA here is from genome assembly GCA_024364735.1 of Boesenbergia rotunda. Taxonomy (NCBI): domain Eukaryota; kingdom Viridiplantae; phylum Streptophyta; class Magnoliopsida; order Zingiberales; family Zingiberaceae; genus Boesenbergia; species Boesenbergia rotunda. The sequence continues at coordinate 32,593 of JAGFNQ010005291.1, forward strand.
CCTAGTTCGGACTCCTAAGGTTGGATCACCCATAATTTGATCAGAAGGGTGACTGAGTCTAGGTTTCTTGGTTCTTCTTGTACTAGGTTCAGCCTCAGGTCCGGCTAGACGGTTTGTTTCAGTGTTTGGTTCAACTACTTCGGTCGGTTCAGTTACAGGTTTAGTTGAGACCTCAGTAGTTGGTTCAAGAGTTAGTTCATTTAGAGGTTCAATCAGTGGTTCAATTGATGGTTCAATTGTTGGTTCATTATCTTCCTGATCAATATTTGATTGATTCAATTTTTTATTATTAGTTTTTGGTTCAATTTACTCGTCAAAAATTAAGTTAGTAGTTTCTTCAATTTTATGAGTTTGTGTGTTGTAAACCCTATAGGCCCTACTAGTTGTTGAGGATCCTAAGAAGATCCCTGGGGTTGACTTGGATTGAAACTTACCTAGGTAGTCCTTAGTGTTCAAGATATGGACTTTGCACCCAAAGACTCTTAGGTAGTGTAGGTTAGGCAATCTATGATAATATAGTTCAGAAGTGGTTTTATTATGCCTTTTGTTAATTAGAACCCTGTTTTGGATGTAGCATGCCGTACTTACTGCTTCTGCCCAAAATTTATTAGCTAAGTTAAATTCATTTAACATGGTTCTAGCGGCTTCCTGAAGGGTTCTATTTTTCCTTTCCACTATCTCGTTTTGTTGGGGGGTTCTAGGACAGGAAAACTCATGCATATACCCATTTATTTTGCAAAATTTCTCAAACCGTTGATTTTTAAATTCTCCCCCATGATCACTTCTAAGTCTTTTAATTTTAGTATCATTTTGATTTTCAATAATTTTACTTAAGTCAATAAATTAGTTGAAGGTTTCATTCTTAGTTTTTAGGAACCTAACCCAGGTAAACCTAGAGTAATCATCGATAATTACTAAGCAGTACTGATTCCCGCTTAGTGACTTGGCTCCATGTGAGTCAAATAGATAATGGTGCAGGAGCTCAAGTGTGGTTTGGGTTAAGTCTGATTGAATTGATTTGTGATTTGACTTTGTTTGTTTGCATTGATTACATGAGTCACAGATTATGTTTGCAAAATTCTTAATTTTTGGTACACCTTTAATTAAACCAAGATGGGTAATTTTGGAAATTAGTTTAACATGAGTGTGACCTAATCTCCTATGCTAGAGGTTGGATTCTTCAAATTGAGTCAAGAAGCATTTTGGTACTAAAGGTAATTTAATAGTATAAACATTGTTTTTCCTAGTACCCTTTAGCATAACTTCTGAGTCTTGGAGTTTTATAATCAAACTACGTAGGCAGTATCACATGGTTGACTTATGCAAAGTAAATTGAACTTGAAATTTTCAACCAAGAGTACTTTCTTAATCACAAAATCAGACTTGAGTTCAATGTTACCTAACCCAATGACTTTGAGTGTAGCAATGTTGCCAAATGCTACTGAGCCTAGGTTCTTGAACTTGATTTTGGTGAATTTCAATTTGTCTCCAGTCATGTGTCTGGAGCATCCACTATCCAACATCCATTGGTCCAAATCTTTATGTTTCTACACATAAAGTATTTATTGATTTGAATCCAATTAGGGTTAGGGATTACTTAAAATTGATTTTCACAACCTAGTCTGTCTCTCCCAGTCTAGTGTTATCAATCACGTTATCCTTATGGGTTTTGTGAGACAGGTTTTCAAAAATAAAGACTTTAATTTTGAAAGGCATGGTTAATTTTGAAGAAATTGAATTAATTTTGAAAATTTTATAAAGTTTAAGTTTAATTTTAAAAAAAATGTATTGAATCTAAGATTAATTGAAATTTGATTTAGATTCAAATTTAACAAGTAGTAATGTGAATTTGATTTTCAGTAATTGACTTTCAGGTCTTGGCGAGGCACTAGGCCTTCTTTGGTCATAGCCTTATTGGAGCAACAACCCTTTCCTTGACAAAGCCTTTTATTGAAAATTCATCTTCAAGTTACTTCTTGAAAGATTTTGGTCTAACTAGTTTGGGTCTTGGATCGGTAGCTTCGGCTAGTTCCACCAGACTTAACAGACCAAGTAGAATATACTTGACCTTATTAGAAGGGCTTCCCTAACGTACTATCATCTCACCTCCACCCAATACTATGTTGTTCAAATCTCAACTTAATCGTTTGTCCTTAATCTAACCAATCCTAAATCTAAGCATGATAATTAAAATTGTAAAAAGGAAATAAACAAGCAAGTAAGCAAATAAAAAATTATCTAATTATAAATATGGTCTTTATATTGGCTCCCCCTGGACTATAGCCTCTATAAGGGTTAGGCAAGATGTGAATCTTGTCCTTGGGGATCCAATACTGGTTTGGTCCAGCTTGTTTACTTAAACATAGCTAGGGGACCCATGCTTGGACTTGGGTTGTAGATTAGTTCAACACAGAATAATATGCACGTTGTCTCGACTTAGTTCGATATCCGAGTCCGGATCGGTTAAGAACGGACTTCTGCTTTCCAAGGATCATGTCAAGACCCTCGGAACCCGAAGTGAGCTGTTCTAAGGCTATTATGAGCTCTTTGACTTGAGTTTTCAAGGAGGAATTCTCTTCCTCAAGCTTTTTAACTTGAGTTGAGATTCCTTCTTGAATTTGCTCAGTCAAGGACCTCAAGTCGGCCTTCTCTTTCAGGCATTTTACTTCCTGTCAGAGGGACTATGCCCGGATATTGGATTTCGCTAATTTTCGAGACAAATAAGAAATTAACTTTGACAATTCATATTCAGAGTAACCTCTTACCGTGATTTGCTCGTTCTCCGAGATTGTAAGTCTTCCGTCGTCTGGTTCCGACATTGATCCAGAGTCAACGTCTTCCGAGGCAGTTAGGGCAAGGAGATTCACGTGTGGGACTTCTTCTTCTTCTTCCGAAGAGGATTCGTCTCAGGTGGCTTGGAGAGCCTTCTTTCTTCGCGCCTTCTTTCTTCGCGCCTTCTTGGTCTCCTTCAGATTAGGGCACTCTGACTTGAAATGTCCCTTTTTGTTGCACTCGTAGTAGGTAATGTTGGTCTTGCTCTTTGATAAGTACCATTTTTGTGATTATTTTAGATGTTAAAATCCATGTTTGACCTATGTTTTTATTGCTTAATTATGATTTTTACCCTAGGTTTTGGAACTTTATCTTATTTTGGACTTAATTGCAAAATTACACAATTTTTGGATTATTTGGCCACTAATTTTTTGATATATTTTTGTAGGCATTAAAGGATCCTGGACCTAGGGCATACTGGGTCAAACCTGAGTCGGATGTGAACCGGATCGAATTATCAAGCCTACGATTAATCCGGGCCGTCCGATTCAAAAGCGGCTAGATCTGAGCCATCCGGGACGATCTGAAGCAATCCGAGCTAGGGTTAGGGTTGATCAAGCTCTATGATCAAGATCTGAAGGTTTCATCCCAATCAGAGCTAGATCAACCGTTGGATCAAGCAAGGAGGGCTCTAGAGCGTCCATTCACAGATTGAGTTGATCTGGACCATCCGTTGCATATCTGGAGGATCCGAGCTACCACAAGGCAGATCCTGACCCCAGATCATCATCATAAAAGTTTGGCTCCAATCAGAGCAAGATCAGCCGTTGGATTTCATCCGATCAATCACAGCCGTCCATTGCTAATGTATTTAATCAAAAATTCCCAGGCTTTCTCCTTCGTCGCGTCTCCGCCGCAGTCATCTTCTTCTTCGTTTCTTCCTCAGTTTCTTAGCTAGTTTCTTCATCCAAGGGGCGCGACCCCTCAAATCCTTCATTAGATCAAGTGTTAGGTCAGTGGGGAGAGCTCACAGAGGAATTTCCAGCTTGAATTTTGCCCAAGGACAGAGTTTCGTGAGGTTTCAGTAGCTTTGTCACTCGAGTTCGTCATCCCTGTTGCGTACCATTTCATTTCATCCGAGCTAGCCGGAGGGGTTCCCTGGAAGGCTCGAAGCATTCCCATTTCATTGGCGCAATCCACCACAGCAGAGTTGAAGAATTCGAAGGCTGTTTTCAGCTTGAGCGGAGTTTGGATGGATTTGAATCGCAGAGCTATTTTTCTACTGATTTGCTGAGCTTGCGGGTTCGAGGCTCACTCTTGCTTGACGACCAAGAAGCACTTGAGCTTAGGGAAGATTGAGGCTTAGTTTAAGTAGCTAATTTCATTGTGTTTGTAGCTTAATTTCCATTACTGCCATTGGTTTCGTTTCTGTCTTGAATTTCAGATTGGTTAAATTCTTTTCATACTTTTTTTTTTCTGCTTAACTAGGTATGCTCTTCATGTTAATTAGTTTAAGAACTTGTTAGTGATCAATTGGACTTAAATTCAGTTTGTTTCCTTGATAATTGCTTGCGTGCCATTTTTGTTGTTTGCGTATCATGCATGAGTGCCAGATTTAATTTCTGCATTTTTCTTAGTTGTAGCTTCTGAATGTAATGTCAAGTGAACTTAGTTTTTCTTTAAGCTTGTCTGAATAGGATTAGAGATTCGAATTTCGACTTGCAATCTTGATTTCTGCACTTGGTTCTGCATTCTCCCATTGTTATTTCTGCATTCCTTTATTTCATTTCTGCATCTTCACTTCCTCCCTGCATTCATCCTGTTTTGTGCAGTTTTTGTGTTGATAAATGTTCCTCTGCTGCATACTTGTTTCATAGTCTCTGAATTGTTTAACAACTGGACCCTACTCAAACTGATTGATATCAGCTAGTTCTTAACTTGAATGTTTCCAAATCCAGTTTTCTTTTCGGCAAGTTCAGCTTGGATCTCTGCATTCTGGTATCAAGAAAAGCCTAGCACTGTTTAGTATCAGAATTAAACTTACCTTCTAGTGCTTCGCTGTGATTGATTTCATTTGCATTCGAAATGGGATAGGTTCTGAATTGTAACTTCTTTCCGGAAATTTCAATTTGTCTCCCTGTGTTTGGTATCAAGCAACAACTAGCACTGTTTAGTACCAAGTTAAACACACTTGATGGTGAATTTCAGCACTTGATGTTAGCTTGTTTAGCATTCTGTTTGATCAGAATTTCAATATTAAATGTCTGCATATCAATTCATAACTTCTGCAGTTGGTATCAATTGGAACTTAGCATTGAGTGGTTGATGCTTGCTTAACACTCAGTTGGTGTTGCATGGTAATATCTGAAGTTGAACACTACGTGGTTGAATTACTACATTTGTTATCAGTGGTGCTTCCAAATTTCCGTGAGTCTGCTTAGTTATTAAAGCTCTCCATTGGTAGGGTCCATTAATTGCAATCATCTAGTTTAAGCCTATTGAGTTGAGTTCTTGCCATTTTATCTGCTACTTTCATTTCTATTTGCAATCCAAACCCATGATTCAATTGAAACCCAAAAATACAAACGACACCTAAATATAAGCGCGAATCACACAACGTCAACTAGCCCCGAGAAAAATACGACCTGTGGCCCCTATATTACATTTTCATACTTTTGATTGTAAAAGGGTTTCCAGCTTTCACTCATTGATATTTAAATTTGATGAGCCCATACATTTCGTGACAAATTAATCTAGTATATTTGGGCCCGTCAAATTTTTGGCGCCGTTGCCGGGGAAGCAACTAGTTGATTTGTTTGATTTTTGCTTGTATGCTTTTTGATATATCATTGGGTTCTATTTTTTGTTGCTTATTCTTTTGTATACGGGTACTGCCATTTTTCTTGTTTGTTTTGTGACAGGGCTGAAGGATCAAAATGTTTTCATCTACTTATCAGCAGCCGTGTCCACATTTTCAGCAGAACCAACCTTTCAATCAGCAACCAAATCAATTTTTTCAGCCACAATGTCAACAATTTCAACAAGATTTTCAACCAAATCAGAATTTTCAAAACGGGCAGTCGCCATTCCAGAGTTTTCAGCCCAATTTTCAGCCACCATTACAACAATTTCAGCAATCACAAAATTTCCAGCAGCCTTTTGAAAGTTTTCAGCCCCAAAATAATCAATTTCAGTTTCAACCTCAGCCATGGCAGCAAGAATTTCAACCTATACAGAATTTTCAACAACCGTTTCAATATTCACAGCCATGCGATCCAAATTTTCAGCAAAATCAACCAAATTTCCAGCCCACTCAATTTCAGTGTTCACCACCACAATTTCAACCTCAGATTCAAGATTTCCAGGGCTACCATTCACAGCAAGTTCAACCATCCTTTCAACCACAATTTCAACATTTTCAGCAAGATTTCCAGTTTCAAGGACAGAATTTTCAGCAAGACACTCAGAATTTTCAGCCCCTCCCATTTCAGCAGTTTAATCAAGGAGGCATTGATGATCCTGACTGGGATGAGGCTCAACAACAGAGGGTTGAGGATATGTTTCAACAGATGATGCAGCAACAACAATTACAGCAGCAAAGTTTCCAACAAGTCCTACAACAACAAGAGCAAATTTTACAACAACAACGACAAGGCATCGAACAACGCCTTGCACAATTAGTTGATCAATGGAATCAAATACAAGCTCAAAGATTAGAACAATCAGATGATTCTATAGGTGTAGGGGATTGCACAGAGCCCCAGGAACCACCTATATTGATTGATGCATCAGAAAATTCAGAGGATAGGATTGAGAGTGTAGGGGATTGCACAGAGCCCCAAGAATCACCCATTCCTATTTCACAGGACCATTCTCATCTTTTATTTTGTGATTATAGTATTATTGAAGGTCCTAATTTTTCTAATTTGGTTGATACAGGAATGGTTGAGGAAGATGACTCCATAGGTGTAGGGGATTGCACTAAGCCCCAAGGACCACCACAATTACCAGAAAGTATAGGGACTTGCATGGTGGAAGCAAGAACCCAAGGATCACCTGTTGTAGTTAACTGTCCACCAGAACTTGAACCTGAAGAGGAGCTCGAACATGACCAGGAGGAGAACACGGATACATCTACTTTTGTAGAATCTCCAGGTACTTCTCAGCACGATCAGGTAAATTCTCCTCCTAATTTTTCTGAAATTTGTAATGAGGTACCTCAAACTGATCTTATTGTTTGTGATATACTTAGGGATACATCTCTTGTAGAAAATAATTGTGAAAAATCCCTAGAGGTACCTAGTGTAGAAATTGTTGAAAATGAAGCATGTGGTGTTACATTAGATGCAAATGCTGAGTGTGAAAATTTTTTAGGGGTGCCTAGACTTGATGTTGATTTTTGTGATGAATCTCTTGATATATCTTATTCTGGAAATAATTTTGATAAATTCATTGAGGCACCTAGAATTGATTTCATAGGCTGTGACACATTGCTTGATACATCTTTGATGCAGAATAATTGTGAAATTTTTATTGAAGTGCCAAAAATTAATTTTATTATTTGTGATGAATTTCAGGATGCAAATTTTGTAGGAAATAACTGTGAAAAATTTATTGAGACACCAAGCATTGATTTAATTGGACATGATGCAGATTTGGATTCAATTCATGCAGAAACTGACATTATTTTATTTCTTTCTGACCCTGCACGCTTGAGAGAGGTATTATATTATTTTGCAGGGTCCAGAAGACTTCAGGAGTGGGTACTCCAACTGAACAGACTTCCGCCTCCTGGAAGGACTTCTGAAGGGCATCAAGAAGGAGGAGATGATCTGACTTTAATTAAAAGCACTCCATCCCTTGAATGGCTCTTGAACCTGAATCGCCTACGGCCACCGGAGCATTATTTTGTAAAGTTCAAGTGTGGGGGAGTCCGAATTCTCCCAGCCACCCAGATACCTCCACTACCAAGATGGAGGTTACTGCTTGATAGGCTCCGTCCACCAGAATAAAAGGGGAGATTGTTCTTTCTTGTATTTTCTTTTATCGCATTTTTCACTTTTATGTTTCCTAGAGTAAACTGAATAAATGGACATTGTAAATACCATGTTTTTTTCTTTTAGCACTTTTGCATGAGTAGAAATAAAAGTATCCCTTTAGGTATTCTCCATAGCATTTTAGAGTCTTTTGAAAACAAATTAAATTTGGTTGTCAAAACTTAGGGTTTGAGATCATGGATGAAATCTTGGATGCTTGAGTACGATTTTGCTTTAGATTCTTAATTGAGAATTTGAGATGGATTATTTTTACCTAGTGAGATTAGCCTTATTTTGTGATACACATATGTTATTGTATTCTAGAACTTGCTTAGATTCTTTCAAAATCATATTTCAATGGTTGGATCACATCTATAGGGACTAATCATTTTATTCACCTTTCCACATCTATTTGTCTATTCTATTCTATTTGTCTTTCCTTATTGCTAATCTTAACCCTCATTTTTCTATGGATTTGTTTTGCTTGGGATGTTTTTCTTGATGCTATTTTGCCCGAGACGGACAAAGAATTAAGTGTGGGGGAGTGATTGGTGATTTGGAAGCAATTTTCATCAATGATGCAGTTCAACTCGGAAAAAAAAAAAATTTTGTGCCAAAGATGAGTTTGAGTGATGTTTGGTGTCAAAAATGAGCAAGAGGATGGAAGCAAGTGGAGCATCTAGAGTCTTTATCATATACTTTGAAGATCCAAGTGGAAATAAAAAAAAAAAAGAAAGAAAGAAAAAGAGAATGGAGATGGCACGAAAAAGCAAAGGTTTGTGCCAAATGAAGTTAATTTGGATCGGAAATGGTGTGGGTTGCCATGAATTGTTAACAGCCTTTGTTTAATTCTGAGTTGAAGGCTGAGAAGTTTGAATGGAAGCTGAATTGAATCTTGCAGAATTTTCAGTGAAGAGGCTAGTAAGGGAGTTTTGTGCCAACTTCCAATTGAATTCAGCCAAACCATCATACAAGTCTGTTTGAAACCGACAAGGCATTGCTGATTTATAAAGTATGAATTCAATTGATGCTAACTCAGTGCCGAATCCAAGTGAAGTGAGTTGGATGAAACCAGAACAGAAAAGGAAGAAAGAAACTCAGTGCGAAGATTCTAAAGTAAAGCACTTAAGGCTTCGACTACCATTAGATGCAAGTTCTAATTGATTTGAGAAATCATAGGATTGCAAGATCAGAGGTCACTTGTGGGAAACTTGAAATTTGAAACAGGAAGAAAAGAATGCAATCGAAACGTGCCAAAATAGAGATTTGTGTGCAGACAATTTTTGTGCCAAAACAGAAAATGCAGTGAGAAAATTTTTGTACCAAATTGAATCTGAATTGGGTTGTTTAGGCTATATTTGTTGAACTCATCCACTGCTGATCAGAGCAAAAGAACGTGGCTTCTTGGATGTTTTAGATCAGAACAGACCGAAAAAAAAAAAATCTGTGAAGAAGCTGAGAAGCAGGAGGAAATTCTAAAGCAATAGAGAAATCTGAAAATTGTGCCATTTTAAGAAGAAAAATCTGTGAAGCATGATTTGGTTAGCAAAGCTAAGATTAAGAATTGGGAAGTTAAGATCAGTAACCCTTGGTTAGAAGTCTGAAATATAGCTGCGCAAAAATCAGAATTGCTGAAATTGCAGCTATGGGTAGAAAGAAGAGATGAGATACAAGCTGTTTATGGGCAGAATTGAACTTGCTTGCAGCTGCACTTTGTTAGAAGGTCAGATACATTTCGCCAGAGTTTAATTGGGAGCTGAAAATAATCTGAAATGAAGCTGTCAAATCGGAATTGAAGCTGAACAGCAGCTTGACATAAGCTGAAAAATCTGAATTTGAAGCAACTGAACATAATTCGAATTAAGATTGTGAGAAAGTAAGCAAAGGCTGAGACAATCAAAAGATTGCAGAATTCTGGAGATCAGAAAATCCAAGTAGAAGCTGCTGATCAGGAACACAGTTCGGAATGCTGACCAAAAGCTGGAAAAATCAGAAGCTGAGAAGAAATTCTGAAACTGCCCAAATCTTTTGAGGAGCTACGAATCAAGTTATCAAGCATGAAAATGTATCTGAAGTTGAAGGTGCACATTCAATTTCAGATCTAGGAAAAAGAAATGACTGCTAGAAGTTTCGAAAATAAGAAAAGAGAAACAAGAGCAAGTTGACACACCATTGACTTCAGCACCATGAATCATTGAAGTTTCTCTCATCCAACTTTAAAGCCTTGCTCCATTACATTCTGAAGTTACTAGAGAGGAAAGAAAAGAAAAGAAAAGAAAATCAGTAAAGAGAAGAGAAAGAAACACAAATGGCACGCAAGATAGACAATTGGCACAAAGGGTCGAGTGAGGAATTTTTATTGAATTTTTGAAGTGCAAGGCAAGAGTTTACTCCAGGACACTTTTGAATTCACTAGAGGACTGTTAAGATGGGGCAAAGCACATTGGAAACATTTTTTGAGCAACCAAGTCTCCCACTCCATCCATTTTCCATTTCCTTAGTTTTTACTCCATTTCTTACCATTTTCCATGCTTTCATTTGTTTTTGTAGATATTGATTCCAATCATGATTAATGGTGGAGATTAGATAATAAGCAAGCCTATGGTAGTGCAAGAAGCATGTGTGATAGAGTGAGCTCCACTTCCATCATCAACTTAGAACTTAAGAAGAGAGCCACCAAAACTTTCCTTGAAAGGCTAGAGAGTTGAATTCATCTCAATGACTCATGATAGATGAAAAAGCTAAGTTGTTGATTTAAGGACAAGATACTAATCCATAGAGCTTAGATTTTTGAGAATTGACAACCTTAGGTAATTTCTTTTCATTTGCTTCTAATTATGCTTTAGAAAACCTAAGGGATACATGTTTAGTTATTTCGCGAGACGCTCAAGGCTAAGTGTGGGGGAGTTGATAAGCACCATTTTATTGATTATTTTAAGTGCTAAAATCCATGATTGACCTATGTTTTTATTGCTTAATTGTGATTTTACCCTAGGTTTTAGGATTTCCTATTATTTTGGACTTAATTGCAAATTTACATATTTTTTGGATTATTTGGCCACTAATTTTCTGATATATTTTTGTAGGCATGGAAGAATCCTGGACCTAGGGCATACTGGGTCAAACTTGAGTCGGAAGTGGAACCGGATCGAATTATCATGTTTTGGATTAATCCGGGCCGTCCGATTCAAGAGCGGCTAGATCTGAGCCATCCGGGACGATCTGAAGCAATCCGAGCTAGGGTTAGGGTTGATCAAGCTCTATGATCAAGATCTGAAGGTTTCATCCCAATCAGAGCTAGATCAACCGTTGGATCAAGCAAGGAGGGCTCTAGAGCGTCCATTCACAGATAGAGTTGATCTGGACCATCCGTTGCACATCTGGAGGATCCGAGCTACCACAAGGCAGATCCTGACCCCAGATCATCATCATAAAAGTTTGGCTCCAATCAGACCAAGATCTACCGTTGGATCTCCTCCGATCGATCTGAGCCGTCCATTGATTCCTATTTAATCAAAAACGCAGCTGCCTTTCTCCTCGTCGCGTCTCCGCCGCAGTCATCTTCTTCATCGTTTTTCTTCACTGTTTTTAGCTAGATTTCTTCATCCAAAGGGGCGCGACCCTTCAATCCTTCTAATAGATCAATTGCTAGGCTATTGGGAAGGCTCACGGTGAATTTCCAGCTCCGAATTGGCCAAAACAGAGTTGTTGTTAGGTCTCCGCAGCTCTGTCATTTACAGCTTCAATCTCGGTTTTGCTCCATCCTTCATCCACCCGAGCGATTCAGAGGGGTTCCCTGGAGTGTTCGGCATCATCCCCACACCATCCGCGCACTTGGACAATGCCAGATTGAGGAAAGCGATTTGAAATTCAGATTGGTTCAGAGTGTGAGCTAGATTTGAATTGTTGAGCTGATTCTCAATTGTTTGCTGAGCTTGCGGGTTCGAGGCTCACTCTTGCTTGACGACCAAGAAACATTTGAGCTTAAGGAGAGTTGAGGATTAGTTTTCCATAGCTAATTTCATTGTTTCTAGTTGTAATGTTCGAATTCTGCAGTGTTTCATTTCTGTTCTTGTTTTCAGATTGGTTACATTCGTTTTCTGAATTGTTTAGCTTAATTTAAGTTTTGAATCTTCAAGTTAGTTAGCTAATGAGTGTGTTTAGTGAACAAGCAATCTAGTTTCACTTAGTTTTTTCAGTTTCGGCATTTGCGTATCAGTTTCGGCATCTGCGTATTAAATTCAATCAGTTTCAGTTTCAGATTTCTGAATTTGTTTTCAGATGTAATTAGGTATCAGTAATTAGTTAGGCAATTTGTAGTGAGCCATTGCAATTAGTTTAGTTTGTTTTGTAGCTCAATTTCATTTCTGAAATTCCATTTCCTGCTGCGTATCAAGCTCTGCAGTTGCGTATCAGCATCAGTTGAGTATCAGTTCCTTCCTTAGTTTCATATGCATTGAGTTTGAGTTTTGCTCCATTTGTTTTGAGTTCATTTTGCAGAATGTTTCATTAAGATTGAAATTGCTATTGAATTTCTGAATTCAGTTATCCACGGTTTTCAGTTTCAGTCCCTGCACAATTTTTGTTTCTGCACATTCAGTAGCTTGTTCAATCTTGCATCCAAGAGGAAGTAAGCTGCTATTTCTGCACACCTGTCTTCGAATTTTGCTGTGCCAAGTTTCTGCTGCTTTTTTGGACTGAACAACCTGATTTCTTAACATCAATACCTTGTATCAATGAATTGATTCTGGATTCATGTGTCTACAATCTGAATTTTCAGCCTGCACGAATTGTTTTCCAACATGTCAATTCTGAAATTCTGCAATTCAACCCTGCATGAAGATAGTTCGGAATTGAACAGCATTAGTGTGATTGTTGCATTGTTTTCCTTATTTCAGTAAATGATGTTTCTGATAGCTTGTTCCCAACCGAATTGATCCGTCCATTTCTGAATTCTCAGTTCCTGGTTACATGCAAGTTGATAATTTTTGGCACAGCAGTTTCTAAAAGCTTGTGAGTTTGTATCCATAAAACATGCTAAGATGCATGGTGGGCAGCTTGATTTTTTGTGCAACTTAGTGTTTCGAGTTCCATTCAATTGTTTCTGAAATTCAGATTTCTCTACTGCCATAGGTTTCTAATTATTGCACTTAATATCAGATATTATTAATGGCACATGAGTTTGAATGATTGAGTATCAAGTTTGGTTGCGTGTATTTTGTATGAAATGGATGTTTAGGTTTGAATGTTGTAGATCTTGAAGCTCCATCTAATTTGCAGTGGAAATTTTGCAAGTGGAATCAGATTTGTTTGTTTCCAAAATTGCTTTAGTGCCTTGATTTAGATTTCCATTGATTGAGTTAACCATTGTTACCACTTGTTGAGTTTCATAGTAAGCTATCCTTTTGGTTGATCCTTTGCATCATGTTTTCCATTTCGGATTGAACCCAAACCCAAATCCTTATTTGAAACCCAAAAACACAAACGACACGTAAATACAAGCGCAAATCAAACAACGTCAATTAGCCCCGAGAAAAATACGACCTGTGGCCCATTTACTACGCTTTTCATATTTTGATTGTAAAAAGGGTTTCCAGCAATTCATTGATATAAAAATTTGATGAGCCCATACATTTCGTGACAATATTTAATATATCTTTTGGGCGCGTCACCCCTCAATCATAACCTACACAATTCGAAAAATAGAAGTTTTAGGTACCCAAACGTTGGGACCTAAAGCATCAACTAAACATGACTTAGGCACCCATGCCTTGACCATTTTCTTTTGGATTTTGGGTGTCCTAGATTGTCTCATATCAGTCCTAGACATGAGAGACACAAATGATGGTTCCTTAGGACGGTAACCAATATCGGCCCTATTGTAAACCGCCCTTTGGGCATTTAGGATCATATCTAGGGTCTTAGAGCTAGTTGAGAATTTCCCAAGAATATTCTTGAGCTTCTCAACTTCACTCTTCAATGATTGGTTTTCCTCTACTAGCAATTCATCGTGCAAATCATTAACTTCCTCAACCTTAGAGGACTTCAAATTTTCAATTTCAAGTTTCAATGATTTAATTTCATCTTCTAGAAGTTCAACATGTAAATCATCAATGTTATCAGCCCTAGATGCTTTCAATTGATCAATTTCTAATTGCACTGTTTTAACCTTATTTTTGGACTTCTTAAGCATACTAGTTAAACATGCAATTGCTCTATAACACTTTTCAAGCTCGGGAGAAGTTACCTCTTCATCATCCGAAGATGATGAAGCCGCGTTTGAGGAGCTTGAAAATTCATCACTGCTCTCCTCTCCAAGAGCCATGAGAGCCACTTGCCTTGTGCTCTTCTCCTCCTCCTCATCATCGGATGAGCTTGAGGATGACTCATCCCAAGTGGCCTTCAAGGCTTTCTTCTTCTTCTTGGATCTCTCTTCTTTTCTTTTGGATTTCTCCTCCTTCTTCTTAAGCTTTGGACATTCATTCTTGAAATGTCCTTTTCTACCACACTCAAAGCAAGATGCATTAGTCTTATCAAGTTTAGATTCACTAGTGTTACCTCTACTTTTGAAACGTCGATCCCTTCGCATCATTCTCCTCACAAAGTTTGCCATCTCGGAGGAAGAAGAGCCGCTGCGATCTTCCTCGGAATTGGACTCGGATTCGGAAGAGGATGAAGATGAGGAGACCTTCTTCTCCTTCTTCTTCTCCTTCTTCTTCTTGTTGGTTCGGTCCCCTGCAACTAAGGAAATCTCCTTCTCCTTGGGGCCTTTGTTAGCCATTTCATGCAATTCCATCTCACAAAATAAATCATCTAACTTTACAATAGATAGATCCTTGGATACTTTGTAGGCATCCACCATGGATGACCACAAAGCATTCCTTGGAAATGCTTTCAAGACATACCTCACAAGGTCGCGGTTCTCGACCTTTTCATCAATTGAGTGAAGCCCATTGAGGACTTCCTTGAACCGGCTATGAAGCTCACTTACTGACTCATTCTCCTTCATGGAGAGATTTTGAAGTTGAGTGAGGAACAAGTCCCTCTTTGCGATTCTAGAGTCTCGGGTGCCTTCGTGAAGCTCAATGAGTTTGTTCCACAAGTCCTTCGCACTTGTGAAAGGACCAACCTTGATGAGTTGGTCTTTGCTCATGCCACATTGTAGAGTGACAACTGCCTTCGCGTCGGCTTCACTCTTCCGAGTTTGTTCAGCAGTCCACCTCCACGACTCAAGCTCTTTGCCTTCGTCATCCTTAGGAGGGGTAAATCCCTCCTTCACCGCGAACCAAGTGTGGATATCCATCTTCAAATAGTGTTCCATCTTTGATCTCCAATATTGAAAGTCGGCGCCGTCAAAGAATGGAGGTCGGGTGGTAGAGAAGTCTTCTCTCAAAGCCATCCTGTTGATAACTCATGGATGTTAAGCCGTAAACAGAGCCTTCTCTCAAAGCCTTCTCTGATACCACTTGTTGGAAACGAGATGGCTAGAGGGGGGGGGGTGAATATAGCCAATCACTTTTTCTTGCACTTAACAAGTTTCCTGCACTCAACTTATCAGTAGCACAGCGGAAGAAACAAAGGAAAATGAAGCAGTGCATTAAACGAAAACAGAAATGAAAGCAAACAGAGACAACTGCCAAGATCGCTAACATGAGGGTTTACAAGGTTCGGGGATAACTTGCCCATACTCCTTGGCGTGCCCTTAAGGTGGGCGATCCCTTGATCGTCGGCAGATCAAGCCCCGGTTTTCATCGGATATAACGCAACCTCCTTCTCGGTGGAGAAACCTCTCCACAGCGTTTCAATCACAGATAAAGTTTAAGCACAAAGAAACAACAAGAAGAATCTTACTCAAACACTTAGCAAGGACAAGAACACAGCAAGCTTCCCTATGCTCCACCCAGTGGCGATCTCATGCAAGAACCCTTCTTCGTGTCTTCCCACTGTCGGATTCCAAGCTCCTTGTTCTCTCCTTCAAGCGCTTAAGTAATGAATGATTGCTTCTCGATCGCTTGCTCAAAGTGATGAAAACTTCAAGAACACAGCAAGCAAGTTGTCGAGAACACAAGGCGCGGCAAGAACACTAGTTTACGAACACTTCTTCCACGAAGCCAACTTCCGCCCTTTTGATTCTCCACACAGCACCAGGTGACAACATCCTCCGTAGCCTCCAGCTACCTCACTGCCAACACCAGCTACCACTGAGCCCTCTCTGGTCTTCCTGAGATCCCCTCAGCCAAGCCCCAGTCTCAGCTCCAGTCTGCAGCTCGGCCGTTGCAACCGGAAATGGAGAATCGGACAAACCTGCTCCAAGGAAAGCCTCCATTGACCTCTCCTTGAGTGTTTGAATCCTCCCCTGTCACCTGTAGCTTAATCAGACCGTTAGAGCAGTAAATCACACAGTAAATCAAATATCAGAAGCAAACAACAGCGAATCGGATACGATCAGATGCTCTGACCGCGTCTGACAGAGCAATTTGAATTAAAGTGATCGGTCACCGGACCGATCCAGGGCTTGTGGGTCGGTCACCAGACCGATCCACTGCTTTGCTGGGATTCCCAACTCTCGTGGCTATACACGCCTGATCGGTCACCCGACCGATCAGAGTGAAGCCTGATCGGTCACCAGACCGATCAGAGTGAAGCCTGATCGGTCACTCAGACCGATCAGGACAGATGAACAGTGATTTTTTAATCAGATCCTAACTCCCTGATCGGTCGCCGGGCCGATCCAGGGATTGATCCGCAAGGGAACTCACTCACCGTCCGCTCCCTGATCGGTCACCAGACTGATCAGGGGCAAGGCAGCAAGGAAGCAGCCTGCTCCCTGATCGGTCACCGGTCCGATCAGGAGCCACACAGTAGGTTCCCAACCTCACTGTGCGCTCCCTGATCGGTCACCAGTCCGATCAGACATCGTTGGATCGGTCACCAGACCGATCCACGAAGGAGCAGCGTGCCAATGTCCCTGATCGGTCACCAGACCGATCTAGGGACTCAAACCTAGCCCTCCAAGCTAGGAATTCATCCACCTTAGCCCTCCAAGCTAAGGATTTTTCCATCTAACTCTCCAAGTTGGGAATTTGCACCTAACCCTCCAAATTAGGACTTTTCACCTAGCCCTCCAAGCTAGGACTTTTCACCTAGCCCTCCAAGCTAGGACTTTCACCCAACCCTTCCGAGTTAGAACATCATCCAACCTAGCCCTCCAAGCTAGGCACCTGACCCTCCAAGCCAGGACTTTTTCACCTAATTCTCCAGGATGGGAATTTGCACCTAACCCTCCAAGTTAGGACTTTTCACCTAGCCCTCCAAGCTAGGACTTTTCACCCAACCCTTCCGAATTAGGACTTTTCCAACACCTAGCCCTCCAAGTTAGGATTTTTCACACCTAACCCTCCAGGTTAGGATTTTCCAACACCTAGCCCTCCAGACTAGGATTTTCCATACCATGCCTGATCCCCGATCAGGACTTAATCATAATCCATGCCATGCCTGATCCCCGATCAGGACTTAATCATAATCAGTAATCATCCACCTAAACTAAAATCGGTGTCAATACCAAAACAACAATCATGGCCAGACTGCATCAACAGTATCAACATCTTCGTGACATAAATGACCTTAAACATGAATTTCAATAAAAATTCTGGAGATAAAAGAAGAACTAACATAAAATTGCTTATAAGAGTTTTAGATTTAGACAATTTAAACTAAGTCATTGGCTGATCTAAATAATTAAATAAGAAGAAAAATATATTAAGAGAAATTCATATTTGAGGACGTTAATCAGGAGATCAATACAAACATATAGAAACTTATTTCATTGAATTTCGAGTACTCTAGGTCCATTTATGACAATTAAACGGTATTTATCTTTATTTTTTAAAAATTTAAATTTGCGACATATTTCAAAATTCGTACCTAATTTGCGACGAATTTGGAAATTTGTCGCAAAATTTGGGATGAATTCTGAAATTCATTGCAAAACTTTATTTTTTTAAAAAAACCTTAAATACCTTCAAACATTATAAATAATTGTACGGAGCTCCGAATTTCATGAAATAAATTTTTATTTTCTCATAACGATTTCTTCATGAAATAAATGACGTTAAACTTAAATTTCATCTAATATATTTATATTAAAAATTTTAAAGCGACAAAATTATATTTTCCAAGCAAATAATATTTAAAAATTACAAATAAAAATATATTATGTAAAATTTATCTTTGAGGTCATTTATATCATGAGAAAATCGATACGAGCATGTAAAACCTCATTTAATCAAATTTTGAGTTTCGTACATTTATTTATGATTTTTGAAGGTATTTAGGGTTTAAAAAAAATTGAGAGGAATTTCAAAATTCGTCCCAAATTCTGCGACGAATTTACAAATTCATAGCAGAATTTGGGAAGAATTCTGGAATTCATCGCAAACATTTATTTTTTTAAAAACCCCATAAATACCTTCAAAAAAATGATAAATAAACATACAAAGTTCGGAATTTCATGAAATAAGTTTCTGCGTGCTCGTAGTGATTTCATCATGAAATTAATTTTGCGATGAATTTCTAAATTCGTCCCAAATTCTTCATAAGTTTAATTTAATTTTTGTTCTTATAATATAGGAAAAATATGATGAGTTCGAGATATTGCATAGACATTCAAGTGCTGATTTAAAATCTGAGTCATTGTCTCTTGGTAATAATATGGATTTATGGTTGGAGATGAGTGGGAGACAGAAGGGGGGAAGAATTTTAGGATTGGGTTCTCTAAGCAAAACTCATAGAGCTTCCTATAAATCCTTTTCCACCCCACCAATAGTCTCATCTCAGATTACTAGCTTAACGAATGAGGTTTCAGAATTAAGAGGCATAATCTTAAAAAGAGATGAACAAATGAGAATTATGCTGGAAAAATAAAAATAAGATTTAATTTTGAGACATTTTTCCTCTCTAAGTCAGATTTCTCTTGATTCCGCTGATATTGGTGGTGATGGTGATGGTGGCGACAATGATGATGGTGGTGAATGTTATGTATGATTTTTTTATTATTTGTTTTTTAATTAGTATTTTAGAACACTTATTTGATTGTGTAATTTTTATACATATTTTGTAATACTGTTCATTTGCTGTTAATAGGATTGAGGAGATAAATAAGTTTCATTGTCCAAAAATGTAAGTAGTGGCGTAGCCACCTTAGTAGTAGGGGGTGCGGCCGCACCCCATGACACTTTGATATATATATATATATATATATATATATCAACACTTTAACAGATTAATTTATCATCGTTTATCGTCCAAAAATTGAAATTGATTATATATTTGGAAACCTCAAGACCTAAACTATCCATTAGTATAACTTTTATAAGCAAATATCTTGATTTAGAATGATAAATATTGAATTTTAAAAATAAAATATATGATAATAAATAAATGAACTAATTCATAGAACATGAAGTGAAAACGCTAAATTAAAATTGGATCGGATTCGAAATAAATCTGATAGGTAAGTGCGGAGATAAGGATTACATTGGTTCAATCCGTGATTGATTTAAAGTTGATTTGATCAAATTATGGTCGAACCAAGTTTATGTAAGTATCTCGGAGAGTTTTAACGTTGATCAACCGAATTAAGTTAGACCTGTGTATATTTGATGTTTTGTATCTAAGGATTATATTGGTTCAAATCAGAATCGATTTGGAGTTGATTTGATCCAATTATGATCGAACCAAAGTTATGTTAGTACTCGGATAGTTTTGGTGTCGATCAATTGAGTTAAGTCCTGTGTATATTTGATGTCTTATGTCTAAGTTTTGATGTTAATCAATTTACACTAAGGTTTGAAATTTTCAAAAATCGTTTCTCTTAGTCGAAAATCACCCCTCATGATCGATAAACATTTGCATTCACTTTATTACAAATGAGTATCCTTAATTTTTATATAACTCTCAATTTATTCATTAAGTTTTCTTTTATGATTTCATGACATCAGTTTTTATTATTATATTCAATTATATTATGTTGAAGCATCAAAGTAAAATAACGAGCTATCTTTCTTATTACTTGTTAATATTCATTAAGATTGCTTAAATTTCTATTAACAAGATAAATATTTCTTTTAAGAACAAGCTCTCACCGCTTATCTTATTTTCTATGCAACATTATGTTTTTTTAGTCTTACATCTTATAGTTCAGCTCCAATAAGAGGGATAGTTCCCATTTTCTAGGCTTGTACTAAGTTCTCATTTTCTAGATTTATTATATATATATATATATACTTGTTTGTACAGGTGGGTTTTATGCTGCCTGCACAAATATGGAAGTTTGACTTTTCCTTCATGGTCCTTGTCATTGCAATCCTCAATGATAGTATTGCATAAGAGCATGAAAGTTTTATGCTACCTGCATTACTGCCTGCACTGTTTCTTTTCATTGTATTGCATAAGTCACACATTTTATCTATTATTTTCTTTATATTGTTGTTCAACTTCATGAATATCTTACTTTTTCTCTTCAATGTTACCGGTTACCATAAAGAACATTTTGAAGGATAGGGTCAAACTATCTTCTCTCCTTTCTCCCAGTCATTTAGAAGCTTGTTGAGATTTTTGCAATAGGAATTGTATCTCGTTGTTACCTTATAATTATGATGGTCATTTTTTTTAAGTTGATATTTTCTATGCAAACTATTATATTTATTTCTTGTGATTTTCTTACCATATAAAGTATTATATTTATTGTTTTTGATTTCCTTTTAAGCTATGACTTGGTTTTTTTTTTTAAACCTTGCTATTGATGGTAATCAATTAGATAGTATTCAAAGTTGAAAATCTTGAGAAAATAGTACAGTTATTGATTTTGATTTTAATGATTTGAGATTTATTTTATTAAAATGTTATTAATTAAGAAATTATTTTTTAAAAATTTTATTTACTTTGCAATGAATTTAGCGACGAATATAAGTTCGTTGCAAAATTATTGTAATTACTGTGTATCGAAAAATTGCCACGAATTTTGGAATTGTTGTAAAGTTTCACAGATTTTGCTACGAATTTTTAAATTCGTCATAGAATTTGCGATAAACTTATAAATTCATCGGAGATTCTGCGACAAATTTTGTAATTCGTCGCTGAATCTACGACAAATTTATAAATTCCTCGCAAAAAATCAACGACGAATTATTAAATTTGTCGCAGATTTTGCAATGAATTTTGAAATTTATCGTAGATTCAGCGACAAATTTATATTTTCGTCCTAGAAAATTTGTGACAAATTCTAAAATTTATAGCAAAATCTATGACAAATTTAATAATTCGTCGGTGATTTTTTGCGACGAATTTATAAATTTGTTGTAGATTCTGCGACGAATTATTAAATATGTCGCAAGTATTGCGACGAATTTCAAATTTGTCGCAGATGTTTTGCGACGAATAAAAAATTTTATCACAGTTTCTGCAACAAATTTATGTTTTCATCGTAGAAAATCTATGACAAATTCTGATATTTATCGTAAAATCTGCGACAAGTTTTTCATTCATCGGAAAAAATTTGTGACAAATTTTTTATTCACCGAAAAAAATCTGCAACAAATTTTAAAATTCATTGACAATTCTGCGACAAATATAATAATTCGTCGTAGATTTTTTGCTACAAATTTAAAATTTTGTCAGAGAATATGCGACAAATTTCGTAATTGTCGCAGAATTTGCGAGGAATTTCTCAATTTGTCGTAAATTCTGCAACAAATTTTAAATTCATCGTAAAAATTGAGACAAATTTTGAAAAATTTTACGACATATTTTGCGACGAAAATTGATTTGTCACAAATTTTGAGACAAAAAATGAAAATTTTTTGTCGCAAGATTCTGGGATGACTATTTGGTGATGAATTTTTTTCGTCGTAAAAATTTTTACGATGAATTTTTTTTAAAAAAATTATCTTAAATTTCGTCGCAAAATTGAGTATCTTTTTTTTGTGTGCCTAGGCATAGCCTTGAGTAGGCG
The DNA here is from genome assembly GCA_024364735.1 of Boesenbergia rotunda. Taxonomy (NCBI): domain Eukaryota; kingdom Viridiplantae; phylum Streptophyta; class Magnoliopsida; order Zingiberales; family Zingiberaceae; genus Boesenbergia; species Boesenbergia rotunda. Next base: position 54,412 of record JAGFNQ010005291.1, read on the forward strand.
CTGCAAATGTAGCACGTTGTTAGCTAAAACTCTCCTTTAAAACATTTTCATCGTGACACAACGTGAGAATTAAATCAAGAGGCAAAAAAATACAACTAATTATGAGGCAATTGATGGGAGGTCAATTAGTTGAAAACAGTTTGCCAAAGTATATAATTAACAGAATAGTTAATGGGCACAAATTATAGGGTTGTAGGGTTTAGGAACTGAAGTTCCTCGGTAGGTCATACACAAAGTGATTGGGATATTAGCCAGGCAGACACACGGCTTACAGAGGCTACGTGACATGACTACAATGGCAGAAAGGAAAGTGCCCGAGTCCATCTCGGGAGAGGAGGGCCCAAGTCCATCTCGGGAGAGAAGTGTAGGATTTTGCTATCCGTCCTCGGTATTTGACATAGTCGATTTGCGACTTGTCAGTACTTCCGGGAGGTTGCTGCCGGTAGGCAAACTGATTTGTACGTCGAGGTTAGTGTTCGACACTATATCCGTAAAACGATATTGCACCGCTACAGGTGCTCACGGATAGCAGCAATTCGTTCCCAAGATACAACGACGTCGTCTCGAAATAGTAGTACTCCAAATTTCGAGACCGGCGAACTTGATCGCAGGTTTTTCGAACTCTTTATGCAGAGGATGCTTGAATGCTATGCTTAGAAATGCAATTCTGAATGAGATGAATTTCCAAATGAGAAGGGATCTTTATATAGTTGGTGAAGAGGTAAGTAACCCTTAGTGAGAAGTGATCTGGATCGTCCAGATCAAAAAGACATAACCCTTTGGAAAGGGTTTAATCTCATCCATCAGATTTGAAGAGTTATAACTCTTCAGATCTCTTTTGATCAGATCCATTGGATCTGAAGAGTTTTAACTCTTCAGATTATGGAATGATCTCGTCCATTGGATTCGAAGAGACTTATCTCTTCATCCATCTTGATCTCAGCCGTCAGATCACTTCATTTAATCCAACGCGCGAAGTGCAAAGTGCGCCTACAAAGCGCCCATTGCGCGCGTGTGCGCGTGGCGGGCGGCGGGCTCGCAGGTGCGAGCACCTGCTCGCCCATGGCTAGAGAGCTCCTGTGCTTGTTGTGTTAACTATATTAACACAGCAACATATATAAGGAAGCTTTGGCTTGCGCCGGTAAGCGATGTGGGACTAAAATCCTCATCCTTCCTTAATATGTATTTTGGATACAACCTTTCGCCATTAATTTCTCATTCACCCATAATCGGTTTTGAGCAAATTAATAGTCTAAATTAATCTACGTGAAACGTAGACTTCGATTTTGAAGTCATATCAGACTTTCAACGATCGATGGCACCTTGATTTTGTATCGCAAAATCATATCCAATAATCCCCCACATGAATGGAAATTAATGCATATGTTGCATGTATGTATGCTGACACTTTTACAAGAGTCCAATCGATAAGTCAATGCATCGGGATAGGTAGCTTGTGGCTTTGAACCTTCCGTAGTGGAATGCTATCGAGTATACTAGGCTGCGCAGTGAACGTGATGTCTTGAACAACTCAGCTGTTGGTGTATACTAAGACAATAACACCCACACAGAGACTCATCTCACCTACTTTTAGTTCTGATGGGTTGGTTCCGTTTCGGCCATGGACACCATCTTGGATTCATGAGTGTTTCATTGAAGCGGCCTGTCTTCACACTCACATAGGTGACACTTCTATCAAGAGTATCCTACTATACTCCACCTTGTAAAGGTATAGAAGTCATTAAAAGCATAAGCTTAGCCTCACTACATGTGGTAGGGCATCACCAATTCATCCTAGGATTGGGATAAAGATAACGTATCTCTTGTGCTGTTACACAACTTTTGCAACTTTGTTGTCCCATTGAACCAAGATCTTGGGATCTCCAGTTAACAAGGTTGGGTTACCGCTACAGTTGTTCTTAGTTGTAGAATTTTAATCCCATTCCTCTTGATGAGCAGTATACTTGATCTCGATTTAGCCCCTTCGTAAGGGGATCTGCCAAATTATCCTTCGATTTGACATAGTCGATTGCAATCACTCCGTTCGAAATCAACTGCCTAATGGTATTATGTCGACAGCGTATATGTCGTGACTTACCATTGTACATGCTACTCTGTGCCCTTCCAATCGCCGATTGACTATCACAGTGGATAAGTACGGCGGGCACAGGTTTCATCCAGCTTGGAATATCTTCCAAGAAATTCCGCAGCCATTCAGCTTCTTCAGCTGCTTTGTCAAGTGCTATAAACTCGGATTCCATAGTTGACCGAGCAATGCACGTTTGCTTAGTGGATTTCCAAGATACTGCTCCCCCACCGATTGTGAATACATATCCACTAGTGGATTTGGAGTCTTTTGTATCCAATATCCAATTAGCATCACAATATCCCTCTAAGACAGCGGGATACTTTCCATAATGTAATCCGTAGTTCATAGTATATTTCAAATATCTAAGAACTCGCATTAATGCTTTCCAATGAGTGTCGTTTGGATTACTCGTGAAACGACTCAATTTGTTGACCACACAGGCAATATCAGGGCGAGTGCAGTTTGTGAGATACATCAAACTGTCTATTATCCGAGAATATTCCAATTGTGATATGGGCTCACCATGGTTTTTTGCTAAGTGTTGACATAGATCCATCGGCATTTTGACAGTAGAGAGGTCGTATGCATTGAACCTTTTCAATATTGACTATACATAATGGGATTGTTTTAAAACTATCCCATTGGATGTCTAGAGAATTTTAATTCCCAATATGACATCTGCTAGACCCATATCTTTCATGTCGAAATTCTTGGTCAACATTTTCTTAGTATTCATGATTATATCATGATTACTTCCCATTATAAGCATATCGTCTACGTATAGACAGATGATTACATAGCTTTTAGGTGTGCTTTTGACATAAATGCATTTGTCACATTCATTTATTTTGAATTCGTTTGACAGCATTATTTTGTCAAATTTTTCGTGCCACTGTTTGGGCGCTTGTTTAAGTCCGTACAACGACTTAACAAGTCGACACACCTTGTCCTCTTTTCTCGGAGCTACGAACCCCTCGGGTTGCTCCATGTAGATTTCTTCTTCCAATTCACCATTTAAGAATACAATCTTAACATCCATTTGGTGTATTTCAAGGTCATACAGTGCTGCTATAGCTATCAGTACTCGTATGGACGTAATCCTTGTCACCGGTGAGTAGGTATCGAAGTAATCTAAGCCTTCCTTTTGCATGTACCCTTTGGCTACAAGTCTGGCCTTATACTTGTCAACCGATCCATCAGCTTTATACTTGCATTTTAGTATCCACTTACAACCTAATGGTTTAGTACCAGAAGGAAGGTCTACTAATTCCCAAGTATGGTTATTCATGATGGACTCGATTTCACTATTGACTGCTTCTTTCCACAATGGGGCATCGGGACCAGAGAGAGCTTCACTTAATGTTCTTGGCTCCATTTCTGACATAAAAGTCATGAAATCTGGCCCGAACGATTTCTCAACTCTAGCCCGTTTGCTCCGTCATGGCTCTTCGATTTGATCGTCAATAGTCCTTTTATGACAACTAAGTTCTGGAATGTTATCTTCGTTTGGACTTTCGTTGTCATCACTTTGAACGTTTCCCTTTTTATTTGGGAACACATTTTCAAAGAACATTGCATTCCGAGATTCAATGGTTGTACCCACATGAATATCAGGAATGTCTGACTTATGAACTATGAAGCGATATGCACTACTATTTTGGACATATCCGACAAATATCGCATCGTACGTTTTAGGTCCGATCTTTACTTGCTTTGGCTTAGGTACTTCGACCTTTACTAAGCACCCCCACACTTTCAAGCATTTGTATGACGGCTCGCGGCCTTTCCATAGTTTATATGGCGTTTTGTCATTTTTCTTGTGAGGGATTTTATTGAGAATGTGGTTTGCTGATAATATAGCTTCCCCCCACAAGTTCTGGGGTAAGCCTAAATTTATTAGCAAACCATTCATCATTTCTTTCAGTGTCCGATTTTTACGTTCGACAACGCCATTCGATTGGGGTGAGTAGGGCGCCGTTGTCTGATGAATAATGCCAAATTCTGAGCAGAATTCATCAAACGGTGCACCATATTCTCCACCTCAATCGCTACGAATTGTTTTAATTCGTTTATCAAGTTGATTCTCAACTTCAGTTTTATAGGTTCTAAAAGCTTCTAAGGCTTCGTCTTTACTTCTTAAAAGAAAGACATAACAGAACTTCGTGCAGTCATCGATAAAAGTAACGAAGTACTTTTTACCTCCTCTAGTTTGCACGAATTTTAAATCACATAGATCACTATGTATTAATTCTAGAGGCGTCGTTGACCTTTCCACCGAGTGAAAGGGTAGTCTCGTCATTTTCGCTTCCACGCACACTTCACATTTGTGCATTTCATCAATATCGATGTTCGGTAATAAATTTAACTTGACGAGACGTTTTAGTGTATTATTGTTAACATGTCCGAGTTGATCATGCCATAAATAAAAACACTCAACAACATAGCTGGATGCTTTTATTTTATTACCATTAAATTCACGGTGTACAGTCATTACAACCATCTTGAACAGATTTTGTTCCAAGTATCCCTTACCTATGAAGACACCGTTCTTCGTAAGTACAAAGTTGTTGGACTGGAACACCAATTTGAAGCCGGCTTTAATAAGTGCCGCTCCAGAAACTAAGTTCATCCTGATGTCGGGAACATGGAGCACATCAATGAGAGTTAGCTCCTTTCCAGACGTCATTTTCAGAACTACTTTCCCGAGTCCAACAATCGGGGATGAAGCGGAATTGCCCATAAAGTGCGTTCTTCCGCTTATCGGGGTATACGTGGAGAACAGCGCCTTATCTGAACAGATATGGCATGTTGCTCCAGTATCGATCCACCACTGCCTCGGGTTGTCCACCACCGTATTGGGTTCAAACACGACCGTAGCGAGGTCCAGGTCCATTTCGTTGGAAGTTGCGACCTGGTTTGCAACATCCTTCCGGCCTTTGGTTGGCTTCTTCCGACGTTTGCAGTCTTTGGACATGTGTCCTGACTTTCCGCAGTTGTAGCAGGACCCCTTGAATTTGCCTTGAGCCTTCTTGATTGGTTGTTTCGGCTTCTAGGCTCTCGGTTCCGCCAGGTTGGACATCTCGTCAACTGTCCGCTTTGTTCCTTTAGAGTCGGAAAATTTTTGGTTATCCTCCTCTATGCGCAGCTTCAGGATCAGGTCTTCAAGTGCCATCTCCTTTTGCTTGTGCTTCAGGTAATTTTTGAAATCCTTCCACGACGGAGGGAGTTTCTCGATTACCGCGACCACCTTGAATGATTCGTTTAGTGGCAAGCCTTCGGCGTCCAGATCATGCATTATTATTTGCATGTCTTGGACTTGAGACATTATGCTCCTGGAATCCACCATCTTGAAATCCAAAAACCGGCCGACGATGAATTTCTTCAGTCCGGCGTTTTCGGTTTTGTATTTCTTCTCCAGAGATTCCCACAGGGATTTGGCTGTCTCAATTACGTTAAATACGCTGTACAACGCATTGTCCAGTGCATTGAGAACGTAGTTGCGGCACAGAAAATCCCCATGTGACCACGCTTCGCGAGCAGTCTGACTCTCGGAATTATTTTCCGCAGCGGCTGGCGGGTCATCACGCAAAAACCGTACAAGGTTTAGCGTGGTTAAGTAGAACAACATCTTCTGCTGCCATCTTTTGAAGTCGGCTCCGTTGAATTTCTCCGGCTTCTCGGCGTGAGGGATGGCGGTTGGAACGTCGTTGATCCTCGTCATATCAGTTTACTGATATCGTTTTACGCTTGTAGGATTTTGCTGTCCGTCCTCGGTATTTGACATAGTCGGTTTGCGACTTGTCAGTACTTCCGGAAGGTTGCTGCCGGTAGGCAAACTGATTTGTACGTCGAGGCTAGTTTTCGACACTATCTCCGTAAAATGATATTGCTCCGCTACAGGTGGTCACGGATAGCAGCAATTCGTTCCCAAGATACAACGACGTCGTCTCGAAATAGTAGCACTCCAAATTTCGAGACCGGCGAACTTGATCGCAGGTTTTTCGAACTCTTTATGCAGAGGATGCTTGAATGCTATGCTTAGAAATGCAATTTTGAATGAGATGAATTTCCAAATGAGAAGGGATCTTTATATAGTTGGTGAAGAGGTAAGTAACCCTTAGTGAGGAGTGATCTGAATCGTCCAGATCAAAAAGACATAACCCTTTGGAAAGGGTTTAATCTCATCCATCAGATCTGAAGAGTTATAACTCTTCAGATCTCTTTTGATCAGATCCATTGGATCTGAAGAGTTTTAACTCTTCAGATTATGGAATGATCTCGTCCATTGGATTCGAAGAGACTTATCTCTTCATCCATCTTGATCTCAGCCGTCAGATCACTTCATTTAATCCAACGCTTCAGATCAAACCCCCCCACATCAATGGCCAGTTTATAACCCAGAGCCATCAACGCTCCAGATCGCATCCACTACGATTTATTACCATCTTCGATCCGACGATTGCCATCCGTTTATCCAATCATCAGTACAGTCACCGATCTCTACACGCAGACGCTGCCACGTCATTGTCACCTGGAGCAGACGATTGCCATCCGTTTATCCAATCATCAGTACAGTCACCGATCTCTACACGCAGACGCTGCCACGTCATTGTCACCTGGAGCATAAAGAAAGCTCCTCGCGACGATGCGTACGTGCGAAGTGCAAAGTGCGCCTACAAAGCGCCCATTGCGCGCGTGTGCGCGTGGCGGGCGGCGGGCTCGCAGGTGCGAGCACCTGCTCGCCCATGGCTAGAGAGCTCCTATGCTTGTTGTGTTAACTATATTAACACAGCAACATATATAAGGAAGCTTTGGCTTGCGCCGGTAAGCGATGTGGGACTAAAAACCCCATCCTTCCTTAATATGTATTTTGGATACAACCTTTCGCCATTAATTTCTCATTCACCCATAATCGGTTTTGAGCAAATTAATAGTCTAAATTAATCTACGTGAAACGTAGACTTCGATTTTAAAGTCATATCAGACTTTCAACGATCGATGGCACCTTAATTTTGTATCGCAAAATCATATCCAACAAGAAGTGCCCGAGACCATCTCCGGAGAGGAGTGCCGGAGGCCAACTCAGGAGAGGAGCTCCCGAGACCAACTCGAAAGAGAAGTGCCGGAGGCCATCAATGGAGAGGGGTACCAGGGCTCAAGCAACACATCCAATCCCGACATGGGAAGTTCACCCCTGGTGGGAGTTTTAGTTGGGAAAATGTTTGAGAGCTCAACCGAGTGCTAGGCCTCGGTTGACCTATCACTCGGGGTCTCATTCATGAAGTCCCTATATACCGTTGGAGTACTGGCAGAGCCTCAATGATGAAAAAGGAGAACAACATGGAATGATAATGATAAACTTAAAATACGCAGCGACAGTTACCAGCACCCCCCTTGCGTATAACAGCTGGCAGACAGTTACGTCCCGTAACGCATGGAAACATGGGAGGTTGTTACAATAATATGCGCAGCGGCAATTACCAGCACCCCCCTTGCGTATTACAGCTAGCAGACAGTTACGACCCGTAACGCATGGAAATCGGGGAGGTGATTACAATAGCGTCTTAGTGCTCGAAAGAGAGGAACAGTGACTACATAAGGTGCTCAGGCACCTAGGTAATACTCTTTGAATTCTTTGGATTTTAGACACAACTAGCTTTCCAGCTTTTTTCCTATTTTGAAGGGCTTTCTAACTTAAACGTCGGAGAGGGCTCCACCGAAACTTCTTCCGGTGTGTACCTTTAACGCTCGTGTTAATCTCGCAAGCTCAGGCACCCCTTATCGTCACCCAAGGTCGTATCACCGGGACCTATTGTCCACGTTGTTCACTTCCGAAACACAAAGTAATTTTAAAATAAAAGTATTGATGGTCTTTTATACTAATGTATTACGATTTCATATAGTTATCTATATGGTAATAATACGATGTATTCATTATTGAACAAGTATTAGGATAATAAATACATGACAATTCGAATACGATATAGGATAAGATAACATCAAAATTAAAAATAATAATTAAGAGTGTACTTAGAGAATAAAATAGATGTGCACCACAATGTAAAGAATATTAATGGTGGAATAAAAAATACAGGAGAAAATGAAGAAAAAAATAAACAACCTATACAGTATTATATATTTATAAGAACAAAAGAAAACTTTTATAAGTGTATAGTAACTAAGAAAAATGTCAAGAAAGTAGTGAATGAAGTCAACAATAAATTTTTAAACTTTTATATCAAAATTGAATAAAAAAGGTAAAAGAGACATTTACAAAATAGCTAAAGCAAGATACAAGAAGACAAGATATCTTATCCAAATAAGATGCATTAAAAATGAATATAATACAGTATTAATAAATGATGAGGAAATAAAAGAGCAATGGAAATTATAATTAATTTTTATTAATTTTTTAATAAAGGTTTCGGTGACCAATTTAACATTGATAATTTAATTAGGTTAAATGCATATATAAATGTTTAATTAGCTCAACTTGACTTTTCAGAGTTTCCCAGACCACACTGGCTTGTGTTTCATTTGCAACATGCTGATAGACACGATTGCCAACCCACTGTCGAATTTTACCAATAGCCTATCTATTCAATTTGGTCCAATCCTTTACAAACATCTCTTTAGGTTTACCTTTATCACCTAGAAGTGTGTCTTTGTAATCAAGATAACAAAGTAAATCTTCTATTCATAACTTCCAAATGGAATAATTAGTAGTCATGAGTTTAATCAAAGTATTACTATTGTTGTCAAGCTCCTCCATTTAATTAGAAAAAAATAATTAGGGAATTAACCTCGTACTCTCTGATACCATTTATTGTGAAAGACCAATAAGTTTTTAATCAGAAAACCATGTAGCGGAATAAATTAAAGCTTTCACTCTCTTTTGTGTAATTAAATAAGCAAGACAAACCAACTAATTAACTCAGCAATAAATCATATAATACTATAAAAATAACGACACAAATTTTTTGTATGGAAAACTCTCAAGAGAAGAGAAAAAACTATGAGACACTTAGGTTACTTAAATCTTCCACTAATAAAATTAACGTGTACTCCAAGTTCTTCTCCAAAAAGCAACTAGAGGCAAATACAAGAGAAATAAAAAAGAGGAGAAACCACAATCCAAACCACTAATCTTGTTACCCAAATCATCACAAGCAAGGTACCAAAATTCTGTTGGTGCAATCTTCTTTAGGTCAAGGTTGACCAATTTGACTAAACTCAGGTGAGTTTGAGTTTCGATGTTTGACAATAATATTTGAACCTTATATGAAATAGGTCAAGTGGGTCAAGGTTGACTAGAGACTTGATTAGTGAAGACCTAACTGTGGTTAGGTAAAGTGAAGTCCTAGTGGGACTAAACAGACCTAGATAGGAATTAGGTAAAGTCCAAGTGGATCTGGGAGATCACATGTTGGCAAGGTGGAAGTATACCGAGAGATTAGACCTAATTGCGGTTAGACAGAGGGAAGTCCTAGTGGGACTAGGCAAACCTAGTTAGGAACTAAGTGAAGTCCAAGTGGATCTGAGAGGATCACATGTTGGCAAGGTGGAAGTCTACCAAGAGACTAGACCTAACTGTGGTTAAGCAAAAGAAAGCCCTGGTGGAACTAGGAAGCCCTAGTTAGAAACTAGATGAAGTCTAAGGTAAGTTAGCTGGGAGCTAAACACTTGTCACGAGAGAAATCCTAGTTGGGAACTAGGCAATGGAAAAACCTAACTGTAGTTAGGCAAAGGGAAGTACTAGTGGGATTAGACAAACCTAGTTGGAAACTAGGTGTAGTCCAAAGTGGATTAGCTGGGAGCTAAACATTTGACATGAAAGAAGTTCTAGTTGGGAACTAGGCAACGAAAAATCCTAATAGGTCACGGTTGACCTAAGGTTGGGCAAAGGGAACCCTAGACTTGGTAATTGATTGGCCCAATTCAATCGATCAAGTGATCGACTGGAGTATTGTTTCTCGCGAAGAAATAAAATAACCCGTAATCAATTAAGGACAACACCAATTGATCAGGGGGTGGGCTTTTGTCATGAGAACAGAAGTCCTCTTAATCAATTGGGTGATCATTTAAGGATTGACCAATCGATCAGGTGATCGATTGTTGCTTATGTTGCACGAGAGCACAGAAACATGCTGAATCGATTGGGCAATCGATTAAGACCTTTTTAATCTATTGGTTAATCGATTAAACTTCAAATACTAGCTGTTGAATGACTAGATCTAATGTGGTAATCGATTGATAACCCTAGGTCGCAGGTATATAGGATTTTCACACGGATTAAAGCTACAAGCTCTTCTCCTCCTCCTTCACCCATTATTGTGCGCTTCTTGGGGACAAGTGTTGTTGCATTTTCAAGCATCAAGGGGTAATTTCAAGCTAGAAGAAAGCAAGACAAGCAAGATCTCATTGTTGTAAATCTTGTAAGATTTCATTTGTAGTTCCTTGGTTTTTGTGTATTTCTTTGTGAGCTTGTATGAGACTTTTCTGCCTCCATGAAAGAGACATTCATAGTACCTGTGAGTGTGAGAAGAGTGAACCCTTGGATTAGTCACCTCAAGAAGATGGATACCAAGTAAAGTCAAGAGCATTAGCATTGCTTCAAGATTTCGTTGCAACAAATTTACAATGATGCGATCGGAGCTTATCACCCACCCCCCTCTAGCTCACTACTGGTCCTAACAAATTCCATAAGAGTGGAAGAAGTTCGTTGATAAAGTATCCAAATTTCTTTCTGTTAGGACCAAAGGAATTTTGATATTTCCATAATGATATGATATTGTTCACTTTGGGCCTAAGGCCTCGTGATTTTATTTTTGGGCTCTATCCAAAATACCTCATATCAATGGAGATAATTTTCCCTTATAAATCTATAATCTTTTCCATGTGTTTTCAATATAGGACTTTGTTTGCAACCTTGCAACTCAACAATTCCCCCTCAAATGGAGGACCAAGGGCCCCCTCAAGTGGAAAGCCTATATGTTTGAAGTCCGTTCCTAGACCCATCAAGTCTTCCTGCCCCTTGGTCTAATCGGCCTACTAGGTCTTCCTTACCTAACCGCAATTAGAACTTCCTATCTAATGTCTGATCCTCTTGATCCGGATCCTAGCCACAACTAGGACTTCCTGTCTGGTATTTAGTCCTCTTAATCCAAACATAGGAGTCCCCACTTTCTTTATTCGAGATCAATATTCTACTCACATGGTTCGATTAGACCATAGCTCTTGTGCATAATCGTGACTTTTACTGATGATTTAAATATATATGAATATATCTACTTAATGCCACATAAGTCTGAAACTCTAGGTAAGTTTAAGGAGTTCAAGAATGAGGTAGAAAATCAAAGTGGAAAGAAGATTAAAGCTTTTTGGAGTGATTGAGGTGGCAAATATCTAAGCCAAGAGTTCATTGATTACCTAAAAGAGTGTGTGATAGTTTTCCAACTTACACCTCCTCGAACGTCGGAGTGGAACGGTGTTTTGGAAAGGAGAAATCTCACACTCATGGAAATGATTAGATTAATGATGAGTCATGCAAGTTTTCCAATGTCGTTCTGAGGCTATGCCTTAGAAACAACAACATACTGTTGGATCGGGTTGGTCCGGCTAGAGGGGGGTGAATAGACGGCTGGCTAATAAATAAAAGAAATGGAGGAACACGTCTATTAAAAAAATTTGGTTGCAACTTGGTCGTTGCTTCCAAGACGGTTAAAGCAAAACAAAACTCTCCTTGTGGCGGAGAAGCCTTACAACTGAAGCACACTAGACTTTAGAGAGAATTACAAAAAAAAATGAATTGATTTGAATCTAAATCTCTAAGCCTATTTATAGGTTGAGTGATATGATCTTGATCGTTGATACAAAATTGAGTTGCATCTTGATCGTAGATCTAAGATTATCTCAACCAGATTTTAAACTCTAATTAAAAAGAGATAAATGTCATTATCTCTTTAATCGGCTTGAAAGCTTCGGATGGCAACCGGCTCTCCACGCGTGCTTCATTTTTATCTCTTTGCTTCGCTCTCCACGCGTGTTGAGATCAACCAATGGTTCGTCTTTATCCTTTAATCCGATTGCTTCAAAACTTATCAAAGTTTTGACTAAATGGCAGGTGAAGTGTAATCCACGTGTGAATTAAAAGCTTTAATAAAAAAGCTTTGATAAAAGCTTTAATTAAAAGCCATAATCGGCTTTAATTAAAAGCTTTAATTAAAAGCTTTAATATAAAAGCTTTTATAAAAGACGTTGCGTCCGTCTTGATCCAAGTCCAAGTCAAAGGCAACTTGACTATTCGTAAGTAGATCTTTTGGGTGATTTCTGACCAACTGGAATTAGGCTCACCCAAACCCGACTCCAGCCTTTCGCCCCTCGAGCGTCCTTCCTCCCGGCTTCTCGTCCCTCGGACGTCGCACACGTCCTTCTTGGTCCACCGGCGTACTCTTCCGCAACTTCCGCGTCCCTCAGATTGCACCAAGCCCGTCGGCTCACTTCCCCGCGCAATCCTTCTCGTCCGCTGTGTCTTACGCTCGACTTCCTCCGTACCTAAGTTCCTGCACACTTAGCAGAGGGATTAAAACCAACAGGACATAACCTAACTTAGTTGATCACATCAAAACCAACTGGGGCACCAACAATCTCCCCCTTTTTGATGTGCATCAACCCAAGTTTAGTTAGGGATAAACAACAAAAAATAATAATATTGTAACAGTATTAAGCATAAAATATTTTGCAATCATGTACATAACCTCCCCACATAACCTCCCCCTGAACATAAACTACTCTCCCCCTTTGATCACAGCAAAAATGGGACAAAAAAAATAGGGAAGGGAAAATATAGATTTCACTTAATTTTTTTATTATTAAATTCATACAAATATGAAAATTATCCTAATAAATTCATGATAAGTATGCCAGGTACTCAAAAATATAAAATTAATTTTCTCTAGTAAACTCTGATCGAAATAATTTCTTAAAAACATTTAACAAATGATAAAGGACATAAAGAAACAAAATATTGGTCAGTTTTGTTTTTCATAAATACCAGAAAATTAATTCAGTATTGATTTTGGGACCCAAAATAAATTTTCATCTACGGGATTAATCAAAAACTTTGGAGGAATATAATTTCTAAGAATTTTTCTAAGCTGGCCCCTATGATTTTTAACATACCAATTCAGATTTTCAGGATAAAAATTCTTTTTAATTCTTAAACATGCAATATCATTTTCTAATTTCTCCACTAAATTCTTCAAATTTTCATTTTCTGTTTTCAGTTGGTCGGATAGAACAGATGAGCATACAGTGCCAAATCTTTCTTTTAACTCAGAGTTTTCTATCTCCAATTTATTCATTAACTTAAGCATGGATTTTATTACCGAGTAGATTCGAGTAGGTGGAAGTAGACATACCTCACTTACCGGGTCGGTTTCGAAGTTAGGATCTTCCTCTTCATTGCTGCTTTCTCCCGAGGTGCTTTCTTCATCTTCGTCTTGGTGGCTTGCCATCAATGCAAGTCCGACAAACTCTTCGGCTTCCGATTCATCTGACGAGGTCTCGTCCCAGGTGGCTTTTAGTGTCTTTTTCATCTTTGGCTGGTTCTTGAGTTTAGGGCACTGATCTTTAAGGTGTCCCTCCTCATTGTAGTTGTAGCATCGGACCGTTCGTTTTTTCTTTCTGTGCACCTTTTTTGAGCGGTTAGTATTAATGTATTTACATAATTTTCTTACCGCTAGTGCTGTTTCTTCATCATCCGCTGAAGATTCTTCGTCGAGTTGGATCTTCCTTGTTTTTAGCGCAATATTGTCAGCTTTCTTGTTCTTTTCTACAAAGCGTGATTCGTGAAGTTCCAAAGTAGAAAACAACTCTTCTAAAGTACTTATTTCTAGATTTTTTGAAATATAATATGCATCGATTACCGAGGTCTATTCCGGGGTTCTCGGAAACGCGTTTAGAGCGTACCTTTGAGCATCGCGGTTAGTTACCTTTTCTCCGAGATTTTCGAGGCTTGTGATTAGTTCTTTTACCTTTGCATGTAATCTCGCAACAGATTCTCCGTCTTCCATCCGTAGATTGGTCAGTCGGCTTCGAAGAACATCTCATCGCGCAAGTTTTGCTTCTGAGGTTCCTTCGTGCAGTTCCAAGAACTTTTCCCAAAGTTCCTTCGCCGATTCGTACTTACCGATCCGGTTCACATCTTGCTCTGGGAGGACGGTCAGCAGATGAAATTCTGCCTTTCTGATTGCTACAACATCAACTTGTTCCTTCTTGTTCCAAGAGTCAGGATCCTTGATCCTTCCTTCATTGTCTTTGGGAGCTGCATAGCCATTTTTCATAATAATTAATAATTCATAATCTGTAGTAAAAAATACCTGCATCTTCCGTTTCCATGCCGCGAACTCCCCCTCAAATTTAGGCGGGTATATTGCTGGTCCAACCATCTTAAAATTTGTTGCAGTTGGCGGTTAGTCCTTCTGCGGCGGCCTGGCTCTGATACCACTTGTTAGATCGGGTTGGTTCGGCTAGAGGGGGGTGAATAGACGGCTGGCTAATAAATAAAAGAAATGGAGGAATTCGTCTATTAGAAAAACTTGGTTGCAACTTGGTCGTTGCTTCCAAGACGGTTAAAGAAAAATAAAACTCTCCTTGTGGCGGAGAAGCCTTACAGCTGAAGCACACTAGACTTTAGAGAGAATTACAAAAAAAATGAATTGATTTGAATCTAAATCTCTAAGCCTATTTATAGGTTGAGTGATATGATCTTGATCGTTGATACAAGATTTAGTTGCATCTTGATCGTAGATCTAAGATTATCTCAACCAGATTTTAAACTCTAATTAAAAAGAGATAAATGTCATTATCTCTTTAATCGGCTTGAAAGCTTCGGATGGGAACCGACTCTCCACGCGTGCTTCATCTTTATCTCTTTGCTTCGCTCTCCATGCGTGCTGAGATCAACCAATGGTTCGTATTTATCCTTTAATCCGATTGCTTCAAAACTTATCAAAGTTTTGACTAAATGGCAGGTGAAGTGTAATCCACGTGTGAATTAAAAGCTTTAATAAAAAAGCTTTGATAAAAGCTTCAATTAAAAGCCATAATCAGCTTTAATTAAAAGCTTTAATTAAAAGCTTTAATATAAAAGCTTTTATAAAAGACGTTGCGTCCGTCTTGATCCAAGTCCAAGTCAAAGGCAACTTGACTATTCGTAAGTAGATCTTCTGGGTGATTTCTGACCAACTGGAATTAGGCTCACCCGAACCCGACTCCAGCCTTTCGCCCCTCGAGCGTCCTTCCTCCCGGCTTCTCGTCCCTCGGACATCGCGCATGTCCTTCTTGGTCCACCGGCGTACTCTTCCGCAACTTCCGCGTCCCTCAGATTGCACCAAGCCCGTCGGCTCACTTCCCCGCGCAATCCTTCTTGTCCGCTGCGTCTTACGCTCGACTTCCTCCGTACCTAAGTTCCTGCACACTCAGCAGAGGGATTAAAGCCAACAGGACCTAACCTAACTTAGTTGATCACATCAAAATCAACCGGGGCACCAACAATCTCCTCCTTTTTGATGTGCATCAACCCAAGTTTAGTTAGGGATAAACAACAAACAATAATAATATTGTAACAGTATTAAGCATAAAAAATTTTGCAATCATGTACATAACCTCCCCACATAACCTCCCCCTGAACATAAACTACTCTCCCCCTTTGATCACAGCAAAAATGGGACAAAAAAAATAGGGAAGGGAAAATATAGATTTCACTTAATTTCTAAAAATCTTAAGGATAATCCAGAAATTAATTCTGAAAATCTTAAAGATAATCTAGAGATTAATGTTGAATTTCTTGAAAATATTGAAGATGTATCTGAGGATAATTCTAAGAACAATATTGAAGATAAAATTCTCCTAGATAATAACTTAATCATATATAATCTTGAAAGTTATTACAAAACCTTAACTAGTGGCCCAAATTACTCCTCCTACTTTGAGGATACCAAAAGATAAAATTTTGAGGATAAGGAGGATATGGAACTGTCTATGATCATGGCCATAATTAATAAAAATTACAAAGGCTCAAATAAATCCGAATTGTTAGAAAAATTTGAAAAGATAGATAAAGATGAAGCAGAAATTTTCGAAATAATCAAAATGATGAACTTAAATCCATAATTATTAATTAATTTAATTAATTCAATTAATTCAAATAAATTCAATTAATTCAAATAAATTCAAATTAAATCTTAATTAAATTAAATTCAAATTAAATTCAAATTAAATCTTAATTAAATTCAAAATTAAATCTTAATTAAATTCAAAATTAAATCTTAATTAAATTAAAATTAAATCTTAATTAAATTCAAATTAAATCTTAATTAAATTCAAATTAAATCTTAATTAAATTCAAATTAAATCATAATTAAATTCAATTAAATCTTAATTAAATCAATTAAATTCAGTTAAATCTTAATTAAATTAAATCCAAATTTAAATGAAAATTCAAATTCAAATCAAATTCAAATTTAAATTAAATTCAAATTCAAATTAAATTCAAATTAAACTTAAGTTAATTCAAACTTAAATTAATTCAATTAAATCTAATTAGTTCAACTTCAATTAATTCTTAATCCAACCAAATATTAAACTCGAACAAAACTAAAATCTTACCCAAACCGTAACAATTAATTTAATAAAATTAAATATGTCAAAGTGGGTTGACATATTCGCGGGTTCACACGACATGTATCAAATCGGGAATTTGATACATCTTTAGAAATATAAATAAAATTATTTGACTTGTTTGACTCATGCATAACTGCCATGACATATCTGCTATTTTTCAAATATATATGTCATGTCATTCATATTTAAATTTACGCATGATTTAGAATGGTTATAGAAAAAAGATAATTGAAATTTGAAAACCTTGTATTGGGTGGAGGTGAGATGATAGTACATTAGGGAAGCCTTTTCTAATAAGGTCACGTATATTCTACTTGGTCTGTTTAGACTGGTGGAACTAGCCGAAGCTACCGATCCAAGATCCAAACTAGTTAGACTAAAATTTCTCAAAAAGTAATTTTGAAAATGAAATTTCACTAAAAGACTTTGTCAAGGAAAGGGTTGATGATCTAATAAGGCTACGGCCAAAGAAAGCCTTGTGTCTCGCCAAGACCTGGAAGCCAATTTTTGAAATTCAAATTCAATTTACTCTTTGTCAAATTTGAATCTAACACAAATTTCAATTAAATCTTAGATTCAATAATGAATTAAGGAAAATAATTCAAGCATCTCACAATACACCCATAAGGCAACCATGCTTGCTGTATTGACACATCTAGAATGGGTGAGATGTTAAGGACTAATGAACTGATAAGCATGTTTCAAAATTGTTTTTCTAAATTGCTAGAATATTTTTCTAAAAATATATTTTCAAAATAGTGCTTCAACATAATAATGTTTGTATGGATTTCATACTTGTTTGATTGCCAATACAGTATATGTTTTCAAAAATTATATCCTTTTGAAATTTGTTTGACTCATGCAATTAGACACAAGACTCTTAGGACAACACTAAAGTTCCTTAAGGTACTTAGATAGAGTCAAATGATGTCGGGTACAGGGGGAGTGCTTTCACTCTTTTAATTTTTTTTAAAAGGGACTTTTCGAAAACTGTGCCTTAATTTCTATCACATATCTTTTCAAAAAGACTCATACTTTAAAAATTATCTTCTTTCCAAATTGTGGTTTCAAAATCTATCTTCCTAAAAATTATATGTTCAAAAATTTACCTGTTTCTTTGACTTTGATAAACCCTAAAGACACAAAGAAAAGGTCCACTTCATGATCTTCAAGGACTCCTAGGATGTGTCAAATTTAGGGGGACTCTAAGCCAAAAGTTTTTTTAATCATTTTTTATTGAAAAATAGTTCTTTTTAATCTGATCCAAATCCTAAAGACTCAGAGGAAGAGTACTTGTGGTCAACAAGCTTCCCAGGATTGAGTCAAGTTTAGGGTGAGGTCAAATTAAAAGAATTATTTAATAACATGTTTTCATATAAGTCTTTCAAAATACTATTCTATTTTTCAGAATTTTTGTGGCTTATGAAATTATTTTTGAAATAATATTTACTTGGGTTGGAGAATCTCCAAGACACTTAGGAAATGTCCTTGTAGTAAACAAGGGTTCCTAGGATTGTGTTAGACTGGAAGATAAACCAAGTCAAGTTGAATATTATGCCTTCAAAAGTTCACACATTTTTCAAAATGTACTAGCATATATTTTCAAAAGTACTAGCATTTTCTTTGATTATCAAAATTATGATTAAAAAATAATGTTTACTTGAGTTTGAAAAATTTCCAGGACACTTAGGAAAATATCCTTATAGTTAACAAGGTTTCCTAGGATTGTGTTAGACTAGAAAAGAAACCTAGTCAAGTAAAATATTATGTTTTCGAAAGGTACTTATATTTTTCAAAGACTAATATTTCTCAAAAGTACTTAGTTTTTCAAAAATTCAATATATTTTTCAAAAGTACTTAAATTTTTCAAAAGCTCTAATATTTTTCAAAAATACTTGCATTTTTCAAAAAACTCAAAAGCACTTGCATTCTTGAAATCTCTTTTCTAAATTTTTTTCTAAAAGAAAATTTTCTCAAATCAAACATTTTTCTTCGTATTACTGTGCTTTCAAAATTTATACTAAGTATTTTCAAAAAGAACCAAAGGTTTTCATTGTTGGTGCAAGTTTTTTTTGATTTTTTTTGATGTATGACAAAGGGGGAGAGGTGTGCTTATGTTAGAAATATTTTTCTCCCAAAGATCAAAAATGTAGTTTCAAAACTTATATCATTTTTTATCCCAAGAATAGTAAGTTAGTCCCTTCAGCCAATCTAACTTAAGATACTGTCAAACATCAAAAAGGGGGAGATTGTTGGTGCAAGTTGCATCAATGATGTTCTCCTTTAAGTGTTTTAATGTTTGACAATAGACTTAAGTCAGTGATGTATTAAATAGACAAAGGGGAGAAAAAGAGGAGTAACCAAAGTGGAAGAAAAGTACTAGTTAACCTAGGCACTAAGACCTGGTGAGTGAAGCTGGGCACTAAGACCTGCTCGGAAGGTGGGCACTAAGTCCTGATCGAGGATTGGGCACTAAGTCCTGGCAAAGGCTGGGCACTGAAGACCTGCTCGGAAGGTGGGCACTAAGTCCTGGTCGAGGACTGGGCAAGAAGACCTGGCCAAGGGTTGGGCACCGAAGACCTGGTTCGGGGAATTGGGTAAGAAGATCTAGCCGAGGGTTGGGCACTTAAGTCCTGGACCTAGGGTTTGGGAATGGAGTCTTGGTCCGAGGGACTGAGCAACTTAGTTGAGCGATGACTAAGGACAGGAGTAGAGACGGGTCAGGGTTTGGGCGTCTCGAGGTCCGGAAGTATCGAAAGCTAAGCAAAAGTTCACCCGAAGGACTGGGTGGCAACCGTCTCCTGAAAGGAGTAGGTGAAAGGCACATTCTCGGGGGTGGGAACATGCGCCGGTTTGACCTAGGGTTTCGTGGAGATCCGAAGTCCGAACCAAGTCCTTAAGGCTAATATTATATAGATATGTGCTTTGTGTTTGTGTATCTTGCAGGTACTAAGATTGGAAGACAAAGCAGGAGGCTGGAAGCCCTGAAGCAGGGCGCCCCCATGCATCCAGGGCGCCCCAATGCTGGGGGTGCCCAAACTAAAGAAGGAAAAGCAATGTTTTGCGAAGCAGGCAGAATAGGCTTCAAGCAGGGCGCCCGGGAGGTCCGGGGCGCCTGGGTTCAAAGCTGTATTTGCTGTTTTGAGTCTGAAACATAGATAAGCCTTCATGAGGGTGCCCGGGAGGTCCAGGGTGCCCTGGTCAAAGGTTTTATCAGCTGCGACGAGGTCGACGCAGGGATAAGGGTTGACCGAGTTTACGGGGCACCCCCGACGTCCAGGGCGCCCCCAGGAGTGCTATAAAATGGGCTTCGACCCCTCTGCTTCAATCACAACTGCTATAAGCCATTCTGATCATTCTGACCAATGACAACATTCTAAAGACGAGGCTCTACGACCGGGAGGCTCCAGGAGGAAGTGCGCGGCACATCGAAGGTCTAGATCGACCGAGCTTCAACTTTGTTTTGTTCGATTTGCATTTAATATTCTGTACTTAATTTGCTATACTTTTGATTGTACTGTTTGTAAAATACGGAGATTCGAAAATCCGAACCAGAAAATTTTTTGAGATTTTTCGGATTGAGTCTAGCGTTTTCGGCCCTACAGGAGGAGCCTAAGGGGCTTTAATGTAAAATCTTAAAACTTATTAAGGGCTTTATGGATGAAAACCTCAAATAAGTTGGTTTACGTAAATTTACCTAAAGTTAAGGGGTTAAGTTGATAAACTATTTAACTATTGAGACTTGAGGTGTATTATATAAATTTAGAAGGGTTAATCTGCGAAAACCCCTTACCGTAAGAGCAAGATTGGAATTTTTAAAAGTGGAGGGGCCTTTTTGTAAAAAGCCCCTCACATAAAACTCTCTTCATTCTTCATTCACAGTCGCCCGCAGCCAAAGCCGTAGACACCCGACTCCTTCTTTTTCCTTCTCTCGTGCCCTAGCCGCCTCCCTCCCCTCGCGAAGCCGCAGTCGGCGCACACCCGACGCCGTTCAGTTCGCAACCTCATGAAAGCCCCAAGTCGGCGAGCCTCTTCTCCCCGACGCCAAGCCCCCTTCGTGGATCCAGCACCAATCGAACTTCCCCTGCCTTGACTCGCCACCACAGCAGGCACCATGAGTTCTCTCCCAGTGGTCGTAGGTTGTCGCCTACTCTGTTCCATGACGGAGTAGACTCTCTGTGGCTTACGGCGCATTCACGCATCTCTGTCGCAGCCGTTCACCACGTTGATCTAGTGGGGGTTGCTTCTCTGGACTCGGGAGAGGAGTTGTGCTGACGCCAATTCAGGTACGAATTATTGTTGTGGATCGATTGGATAAATTGGAATGGTATATCTTGTTAGAGATGATAGTTTGGAGTGGGTGTTGTTGGATGCTTTATACCTTGATTAGAGCTTGATCTATTGGAGCAAATATGTGTCGAACCTAATGGGATCACTGATGGGCTCTGATCATACCTAGGGAATTTTGTGCTCCATAGATTATAGTTAGGTGGAGATTCAGTTTAGAATTTGGGTGGTAATTTGGTTTTGAATTTTTCGAGGCTATGTTTGGTTTGGATTTCTGTTCTTATGAGGATCTGCCGTGGGTTGCTAAGTTGCAATGCTTTTGTTGGATTTAGTGTTGGTTGTGTAGCTTTGTTGATGAGGTGCCAATCACTAGGGTGAGTTTGGAGTTTGGGTTGTAATTCTATTGGAATTGGTTTGGTGTATAATAGTTTTGTTCTTGTTCTATTGTTTCTACCAAACCTAAGGTTTGCTCTGTGTGTAGGAGGAGTAGGGATCAGAGGGTGAACTTGTGAAGCTTATTTTGATCAAGGTGTTGTTTGGATGTGATGCTGTATTGGGAATAAGGGTTTCTTTCGCTTGCCCTATTTGACTCTATGGGGTGCATGGTGATACATGTTTGGGTGAGGTTGTTTAGGTATCTCATCAGTTGGTGGATTGATATCTGTGATGATACTGTAGTTGTTTTCCTTTGTTGTGGGTATATGAGTTCTTGGGATAGATCTTTTGGCTTTATTGCTATTGCCATGTACACCAGGGGATTTAACCTTGCCAAGCAGCGAGAAGAGATCATTTAGGTTAATGTAGGGTTAACGCTACGTGATCACAACGGTTCGGATTAAACAGAAATTAATCATTAAATAAGGTTAATTAATGAACATTATGATTAGGACGATCCTAATTAATTGAGATAACTCGTTTAGCTATAATTTATATATATTATTGTAGCTAAACATTATGCCTTTGATACAGGACTCTGACTTGGTTACTCCGCTTGATCGTGGGGCTTCATACTCTATTCGGACTACATTCTTGAGGTGGGTACCCTTTGACTTATCTTTTAGATATTGTCATATTGTTATGCATGGTTGGTTATAGATAGCAGTAAGATTATACGCTAGCCCTGAGTTATTATGCCTGTTCTGGATACTTGTTAGTTATCCCTGAGTTATTATGCCTGTTCTGGATACTGGTTAGTTATCCCTGTGTTATTATGCTGTTAGTTTCATACAGTCTCAGGTATTGTCATATCTATATGTATGCTTAGATATCGGGATGTATTTCTTGTATTTGACATGAGGGATGTATGTGTGCATATCATACATCATCTCTGCATTATTGCATGCTGACCCACGCGGACGTTGTGGACGATGTCCTGACTGGGTACAGGTTGTCACAGCTCTACCCACGCGGACGTTGTGGATGATCCTGACTGGGACTAGGGGGTGACACATGTCATTGCATCAGGGTGCTTTATATGTTTGGGGCATGCACCATCCTTGCATTATTGCATGCTGACCCACGCGGATGTTGTGGACCATGTCCTGACTGGGTACAGGTTGTCACAGCTCTACCCACGTGGACGTCATGACGATATCCTGACTGGGACTAGGGGGTGACACATGTCATTGCACCATGTGCATACTTTGCATCGTGCATTGTTTGCTGCACTTGATTTTTGCACTTGTTTGACATTGCATATACTAGAGACTTGTTATCCTGCTTATATGTCTATTGGTTTTCCTTTGATATTTAATACCCTCTTTCCAAGTTAGATGGATTCAGGTATGTATCTACCCAGTATTTTTAGTTCCAGTCTTTCCCTCTGGTTGATATGAGACTGTATTGGCGGAACTCTTGTTGTTATTATAACATACTATGCATATCTGCTGGGTATTCGCTGAGTTTATGGACTCACACCCGTTGCCATATGATTTTATTTCAGGTTGAGATACTTGGAGTCGCCAGAAGAGCCCAGCAGCCAGTCCCTACCCATCGCGACCGCAGGATTTTGTCTTATCCTGTGTAGTGGATTGTTTTATAATTCTTTTAGTGATTTGTATATGTCATATGTGTCATGTGCCCTAAGGGGTTTTTGTGTATTGGTTGTTTCGTCGTAAGTCAGACCGGTCCGCAGTCAGGTATGATTTACTTAGTTGTCTTGTGCATTTGTGTCGTGTCTATATATATTTTGAGGCCTGAGGCCAAATATAACTGCGTGGTATTGTTATATTGTGGTGTGTATGTGTAAATTGTCCGCCGGACAGGGGAGGTGCTGTCCGATTTTATATTGGAACAGCGGCTCTTGGGTCTCGGGGCGTGACACTGTTACACTGTAAGATGGGTTTTCTCCGCCTCCGAAAATTTCAGAAAGGAGACCAATAGAGGACTCACGCCGAGTACATAGGCCTTGGACGTACTGACCCTGGGGGGTTGGGAACCAAGTAAATAAATCCCGCTGTGTCCCTGTCTTGCTTTTATTTTTATTTACTGTTCCGCTGCACTAACGCTCTGAGTAGATCAAAAATTTTATGAAGTTTTCATGACAAGATTTTCACGGTCGATATTCACCCTCCCTCTATCGACGACACCGATCCTAGATAAACTCCCTTAGAGTTAGGATTTTTCACCAAATTGGCTTTTTAAGAACCTCTCCAAGGCTCCCCCTATATTGGACTTATAAAGGCTTTTTAAGAACCTCTCCAAGGTTCCACCCTTTGCCAATAAATGAGCAACAATGCTCCCCCTTCACCTAAGTGTTGAGGCAATCGACCCCTTGAATGATTGGAAGATCATGGTTTTAATGTGTGGGCGAATAGGTTTAAAGTTAGAGTGTTATGTTGTATTTGATTTGTGTGATTGAGTTTGCAAGACTTGGAAAATCACACTTGGTGGACCTATCCGAGGGACGAGAGCCGAGGGAGGAGAACTCCAAGGGCAAGCCGGGAAGTGGACTTCAAAGGGCACACGTGAAGGGTGGCATGGAGGCAAGCCAAGGGAAGGCTTGTGTGCGCATCCGAGGGACAATAGCCAGAGGAAGAGGACTTCAAGGGGCGAGCCAAGGGAGCAGACCTGAAGGCACACGCGAAGGAGAAGATTTGAAGTGGCTGGAGCTGAGTTGGGAGGCAGGGCAGTCGATTGGCCCAGAGGCAGTCGACTGCCAAAACCCACAGAGAGTTCGCAGTCTCGGACCAGTCGACTGGCCTTGGGGCAGTCGACTGGTATACCCCAAAAACTAGCCGTTGGCTAGCTGTTTGCTAGCCGTTGGCTAGCCGTTGGCCAGCATTTACTGTTGGATCGGGTTGGACCGGCTAGAGGGGGTGAATAGACGGTAAAAAAAATATGAAAAATGGAAGGCACTCGTCTTTAAAAAAAAACTTGGTCACAACTAAGGACGTTGCTTCCAAAGCAGTGGACGCTCAATAAAAATCTCCTTGTGGCGGAGAAGCCTTACAAAAGTAGCACACTAGACTTTTAGAGATTTTACAAGAATGAATAAGAATGATTGATTCCTAAAGCTAAATCTCTAAGCCTATTTATAGCCTAAGAGAATAAATCTGGATTGTTGATTTTTGATGAATTTTCTCTTGGCCGTTGATCCATGGATATAATCTGGACAGTTAATCTTGGATGGGATTAAACTGCATCCATTAGATCTGATTAAAGGATAAGGTTATCCTTTAGAAGATAAAGTTTAATTAAAACTTTGCTTCTATTCGCAGTAGGTGATTAACTTTATCTTCGGCTCACATCAACTTATTCACATCACCTGTTTATCCCATTTGGTAAGTATGGAGACATCCAGCAGTGTGGTCACAGGTTCGAATCTTCTTGGCACCAAATAATTTTCTCTTTTCTTTTGGGCGCTTGGACCAGTCTTTTTGATCCTTCGTCTTCTGGGTGATTTCCGGCCAACCGGAGTTAGGCTCACCCGAACCCGACTTCGGCCTTTCGCCCCTCGAGCGTCCTTCCTCCCGGCTTCTCGGCCCTCGGACACCGCGCACGTCCTTCCCGCTCCACCGGCGTACTCTTCTGCAGCTTCCGCGTCCCTCGGATTGTACCAAGCCCGTCGGCTCACTTCCCCGCACAATCCTTCTCGTCCGCTACGTCTTACACTCGACTTCCTCCGTACCTAAGCTCCTGCACACTTAGCAGAGGGATTAAAACCAACAGGACCTAACCTAACTTGGTTGATCACATCAAAACCAACCGGGGCACCAACAATCTCTCCCTTTTTGATGTGCATCAACCCAAGTTTAGTTAAGGATATCAAAATAAAGAAATATACATAATAATGTAAACAGTTTAAGTTCAAAAAATTTTAATTTCGAGTAAATTAAAATTATACCCCTTAACTGAATACTATTCCTCCCCCTTTGATCACATTAAAAATTTGGGAAATATAAGTACGGAAGAAGGAAAAAAATTTTGAGTGCGATTAAAAATATTCTAAGTGAAAAAAAATCGCGTTGCTATAGATTTTTCAAATTTTAAAAAGACATATTTTTTCAAGGTTAATTCCTTTTTTTTTTAAAAATGTCTTAAATAAAATCTAATTTTTTTTTATAAAATCCACAGCTGATGAGGAGTTCCAAAAAAAATCGAATCCAGTCAAAATATTTTTTTATAGAATTTTAAAAAAAATCATATTTCGATAAACAATTCATAAAAATTCGGAAAAAATCTGAATATTTTTGTTAAAGTCGAAATGAAGATATAAGTTTAGACAAAAATTTTGAGTTTTAAATTCGTTTATCAAGTCCAAGAATGACAAACTAACATATAAGTGTTCTTGAAGAATAAATTTTAAAAAATTAGAAAAAATACTTCGAAAAATTTGAAAAAAAATTGTAATGAGTCTTTCCCCTAAACTCTTAATTTCAAATTTCGAGGGAAAAAAAATATTTGAAAAAAATATTGAAAGAAGTTTCAGTAGATAAACAGCATAATTGTGCAAAAAAAATAAAGACATAATTTTTGTTAGAGAAACAAAATGCGCACATATATGATAACAAAAAAAATTATCTATTTAATACAAATTTAGGAACCCAAAATAAGTTCCTGTCTACAGGATTAATTAAAAAATTAGGCGGAATATAGCTTTTGGGCACCTTTTTAAATTGGCCCTTATGATTTTTAAAATTCCAATTTAAATTATCAGGAAAACTATTTTTCTTTTGGCGTAAATATGCAATATCAAGCTCTAATTTTTGCACTAAGTTTTTCAAATTATCATTTTTATTTGCCAAAAATTCAGACGAGGATATAAGTGTTAATTCATTTTTTAATTTTTAATTTTCTTTTTCTAATCTACAATTAGATTTGAGCAAAGCTTTAACTCCTGCATATAATTGGTCATGAGGAAGAAAACAAACCTCACTTATCGGGTCGCATTCGAAAAGCGAGGATCCTCTTTCGTCATCGGTTTCTTCTAACGTCTCTCCCCCTTCATCAGTGTTTCCTTCTTGATGATTTGCCATCAGTGCAAGTCCAGCATATTCTTGACCTTCCGACTCTTCTGACGAGGACTCATCCTAGGTGGCCTTCAGTGCCTTTTTCTTCTTTGGCTGGTTTTTGAGTTTAGGACATTGGTCCTTCAGGTGTCCCTCCTCTTTACAGTTGTAGCATCTGATTATTCGCTTCTTTGGGGACCGTCTTCTTTTCTGCGTTCTTGAAAATTTATTAGCTTTAAAAAAACTTTTAAAAGAACTTACCATTTTTGTTGTTTCGTCGTCGGTCGAGGATTCCTCGTCGAATTGGATCTTCCTTGTGTTTAGTGAGACGATGCCTGCTTTCTTATTCTTTTCTACAAAACAAGATTCGTGAAGTTCCAAAGTAGAAAATAATTGCTCTAATGTACTTACCGCTAAATCTTTCGAAATGAAATAAGCGTCGATTACCGAGGTCCATTCCGGGATTCTCGGAAACGCATTTAAGACATACCTTTGAGCGTCCCGACTTGTTACCTTTTCTCCGAGGTTTTCAAGGTTTGTGATTAGTTCCTTTACCTTGGCGTGTAAATGCGCAACTGATTCTTCATCCTCCTTTCGAAGGTTTGTCAGTTGGCTTCGAAGAAGGTCTCGTCGTGCTAGTTTTGCCTCTGAGGTACCTTCATGTAATTCCAGGAATTTCTCCCAGATCTCTTTTGCCGAGTTGTAATTTCCGATGCGGTTGACTTCTTGTGCGGGAAGAACGGCTAGCAGATGAAATTCCGCTTTGTCGTTTGCTACAAAGTCCGCTTGCTCCTTCTTAGTTTACGACTCTATTTCTTTATCTTTGTCGTTGTTGTCTTTTGGAACTGAAAAACCATTTTTCATAATTAATAGCAGTTCAATATCTGTTTTAAAAAATACCTGCATTCGGCGCTTCTACATCGCGAACTCCCCCTCAAACTTCACCGGGTAGATTACGGCTCCAACCATTTTCTTGAAATTGCTGCAGTCGGTGATTAGTCCTTCTGCGGCGACCTTGGCTCTGATACCACTTGTTGGATCGGGTTGGACCGGCTAGAGGGGGGTGAATAGACGGTAAAAAAAATATGAAAAATGGAAGGCACTTGTCTTTAAAAAAAAACTTGGTCGCAACTAAGGACGTTGCTTCCATGGCAGTGGACGCTCAAAAAAATCTCCTTGTGGCGGAGAAG
>JAGFNQ010005292.1:0-72205 GCA_024364735.1 Boesenbergia rotunda
TCAAATCAAAGATCCTTGAATAAGTTTTAATTTGATCTATTATGAAACTTGTAGTTCAATCCGAATCAAAAGTTATGATCTCTCAAAATTATAAATTATATAGTTGTAGCAGCTATGATTTTGTAGCTATTACAATATACATACTGAATATATATTTTGAGATGTCATAACTTTTGACTTGGATTAAATCATGAGACGCATAATATATTAAATTGAAGATCTCTAAATAAACTTTGATTTGATATATTGTGTGTCTCGTGGTTTAATACAAATCAAAAGTTATGATCTCTTAAAATTAAACTTGTAGTTGTAGCAAAAACGGTTTCGTAGCTGCTACAACGTATATGTTACTGCTACAATGTGTATGTTGGGAAAATTTTGAGAGGTCATAATTTTTATCTCGGGTTGAATTATAGAATGTATAATATATCAAATCGAAGATCTCTTAATAAATTTCGATTTAATATATTATGCGTCATGTGATTGAATCCGAGTAAGAAATTATAACCACTTAAAATTTATCGTTTAGCATTCATGTTATAACAGCTACGAAACCATAACTGCTATTACATGAATGCCAAACTTTAAACTTTGAGAGATCATAATTTTTTATTCAGGTTAAACTAGGAGATACACAATATATCAAATTGAAACTCATTCAGATATATACAACTTATTATAAGGTAAAACCAGTAACGATCATGTTTCAAGATCACAAAATATTGTTTAAATCCTTTTTAGAGGCTTTGAACAATTTTAGTCTTAAAAGTTTATTTTTTCATGTTGTAGCAGCTATAAAATCATAGTTGTTATAACTATGTGACAACTCAATTGTAACAGCTACGGGTTCGTAGCTATTAGGTTCGTAGTTGGTATAATGCGCTGATTTAGGCCGGAAAATAGGAGAGAAATAATATATCAATAAGTTATTACTTTATAGTAGATGATAATTATTTCATTTTATAAGATGTGGGATATCCTTTTGATAATAAATTAATATAAAATGTCTTTGTCATGATTCATTAAAAAACATGGTCCAATATTTTTTTTGAAAAATAAACATCCTTTTAAATATAATTTTTTATTTTTCCCATAAATATTCATCAATTATAATTATTTCATATTTATTATATAAAATAATTTTTATGAAATAATGAAAAAATAAAGCTCTAATTTATTCCATATACATTAATATTCAATATTTCATAATTTTTACATATGCACTAATTTTATAATCTTATTCATTTTCTTATAAAAAATCTTTTAATGCTTTACTTATTTCTCCATTTACATTATTTTCCATGTTAACAACAAAAACCACTTCTAAAGAATTGCCGACTTCTCTTCTTAAATCCTAATTTGTTTTTTAAAACATAGACAACAATTATTTAGCTTGACATATTTTATTTATTCTTTTAATTTCTTTTTTGCATCAATTTAAAAACTTTAATTTTTTTTCAAAATTAATTTTTTTTCAACTAATTTTACAAGAGAGGCTAATTAATCTAAACGATATTTTTTTCAATATATATATAATTTTGATATATCGTATCTATTATGTCGCACACCCCGTGAGCTCTTCAATTTTTTTTAATTTTTTGTTTATTTTTTTAAGCTCATGTCAAGCAAATTTTGTCTTTTAAGGGATTGTATTATAGTATTAAGTAAAAAAATAAATTGAATAAAAATTATAGTGCTCATGGGGTGTGCGGTGTTAGGGCCAATAGGTGAGCTAGAGGAGAAGTAATTAGCTCCGATCTTTGCTTTATAAAGTTTTGTCACAACAGAAACTTTAGCAATATTAACACCTCCAATTTTATTTGGTATCCATCTCCTTTAGATGACTAATCCAAGGGTCCACTCTCATCACTCTCTCAATCCACTATGAAAGATCTACTTCTTGAGATGGAGAAATCTCTTACAAGCTTACAAGAAGAAATACATTGAAGAGCAAGCAAAATAACAAATGAAATATTATAAAATTTACAACAATAAGCTCTCTTTGCTTTTCTTGTTTTCTTCTAGCTTATAATCGTCTCTTGATCCTTGAAAATGCAACAACGCTATGCTCTAAAGCCTCACTCTAAATGGCGATGAAGGAGAAGAAGAGTTCCAAAGAGATGTCACTTCAACTTACGTGAAAACCCTATATACCTGTGACCTAAGGTTCACCCAATCGATTACCATGTCAAACTAGCCGTTCAACGGCTATTTTTTGAAGCTTAATTGATTAGCCAAAGATCTTAATCGATTGTTGAAGATTTAACACCTTTCAATACTCTCGCGCAATACAGTCGTAATCGATTGACCAATCGATTATGGATCTCCTTAATCAATTGCCCAATTGATTAAGAGGATGCTGAATCGATTACCCAATCGATTCAGCATGCCTCTAGTTTTGCTATAATCCTACGCCAATTGATCACCCAATCGATTGGTAGGCCTCTTAATCGATCACTCGATCGATTAAGGACCTTTCTATTCTCATGAGATAACAACCCAAGCGATTACCCAATCGATTTCCTAACCCTAACTTGCTTAACTCTCAAGTCTAGAGTTTCCTTACCTAACCCTGGTCAATTGCGACCAGTTAGAACATCCTCACCAAGTATCCGATCAAACATTTGACCGACTTGAACTTTCTCTTGCCTAGTTCCCAACTAGGACTTCTCTCGTGCCAACATGTGATTTCCCCGATCCACTTAGACTTCACCTAGTCCCACTAGGGCTTTTCCCGTACCATTGTGTGATCTCCCCAATCAATCTGGACTTCACCTAGTCCCACTAGGTGCATCTAGTTCCACTAGAACTTTTCCCGTGTCAACGTGCGATCTCCCCGATCCACCTGAACTTTACCAGTCAAGTCTCCAGTTAACCTTTACTCACTTGACTCACACAATGTTCAAATGTCATTGTCAAACTTCGAAACTCAAGCTCACTCGAGCCTAGTCAAACTAGGTCAACCCTGACCTAACGAAGATTACACCAACATGCTACATATCAAAACTCTCTCTCTCTCACACACACAATATATATATGTGTATAAGGGAGAGATATGTTGCACACTCATTCGTGAGAACCAAATGCTAAAAAAAATCAACATAATTTTAAAAAAAAATACTTCGTTTGGCATAATACTATACCCTAAATCCTAAACTCTAAAAATAAGTTAACACTAAGTGCTAATGGATAGTTATACAACATAATATTTCAATATATACATAACTCAACAAACTCAAATAATAAGTGACCTTAGAAAAGAAACATTGACTTCTTAAAAGACTCCTTAAACAAAAGATTTAGTCAACTTAATCTACTTAATATTCTTACTAAGAAAAAAATCTTAGCCTTTTAAAAACTTATTGAAGAAAATAAAATTTGGAACTCCAATTCAAATATTTTAAACTTCAATTTTATGTTTTACTTCAAATTAAATACCTAATTGTAACACATAAAACTCATATAACAAAAAAAACTTAGGATTTTACATATTACACTTAAAGAAATCAAATATAAATGAACAAATTAAACTTTGAGAAAACCAACTACGAAGAAGCTTTGGACTTTTCGAAACAATTTTCAAACACCAAAGAAAACGGTTATTGCAACCTTAAAGTTATTGGAAAAGGAGATCGAGTTTTAATCTAACAAAATAATACCCTAGTAGAACTTGAGTTCGAATCCGAGTTTGAACCCACAAAGTCAGACTCAGAAGAATCGGACCAGACCAGACTGTAGGATCGATTACATGTGAGAGGGGGTGAATCACGTGTATTTTAAAATTTTCTCTTTTTCAAACTTATAAAAACTTCAGTGCGTGTGGAATAAATTAAACACTCCCTAGAAAAATACAAACGTAGAAGTGCATGCAAACACCAAGGGGATTTACTTGGTTCGGAGCCTTCAGCGACTCCTACTCCAAGGCCCAAGTCCATTGGACCTTTTTGACGGGCATCTACTAATCTCTCTACCGAAAAACTCCTAGTAGAGTAGTCGAGTACAAATGAATAAGAAGTATAATAACCCTACTGTTGGGACCGGGTGCATGTTGACATGGATGCGGGTTCATAATTTTAAAATTAATTACGTGCAGTGGAAGGTTTAGCATAAATAATTTCTCAAATTATTTAACCACACATCTAAGAATGCAATTTTATCTTGTGTAGACATGATCATATATTTAAAATTTTGCAGAAACATAAACTAATTTACGTATTACCTCGCATAACTCAAAGGAAGGGACGAGATCCAACCGTAAGCGTCCCTTAGAAACTCCGCCTCTATTCACGTCCACGCCGAGTATCTTCTGGATGACTTCACAAAGCCACGAGTTTCGTGTTCTCGAGAACTACTAGATTCTCTGAGAACGCGACGAGAAAAACCAAGAGAAAAGTCGAAAGACTAACCACAAAAGGATGGTCGGAATCAAAATTCCGGCGAAGCAAAGTAAGAGGCTTGCAGCAAAAGGATCCTTGCGGCAAACTCTAATTCCGGCAGCACCTTCTTCCGGCTAAGAGATGGCCGGAGCTTCCTTCTCCGGCAGCAGGTGGTGGTCGGCAGGGAAAGGGTAGGGGCGGCTGGCTGCTCCTTCTTGGGGCTGGTTGGCGCACGGCAAGAAGGGGAGAAGAGAAGGAGAGAAAGAGAGGGAGAGATCCTATGCCTTCATCTCTTTGTTTATCACCCAAGCCTTGTCTTGGGTCCTTTATATAGTGGTCTCTCAACCATCAAGCCTCTCAAATATAGAATAACTTATTCCATCATGCCAAGTTTGATTTTATATCATGGTTAAAATCATATTTTAATTCATGATAAAAAATCAATCAAGTCTCTTCTCTCCTAATAAATTTCCTTATCATGGTAAATCAATCCATGATTGATTTTATAAAATAAACCAATCCATGGTTCATTTTAATTTCCATGAAAAATAAACCAAACCTTGGTTTATTATATAAAAATTTATATCATCCATAATTTTATAAAACAAACCACACTTGGTTTATTTTATAAATTGAACCAAAAACTTGGTTCTCTCCCTTTGTTGTGGCCGGCCAAGCAAAGAGGATGGAGGCCCTCTTTGGCCGGCCCATCCAAGCCAAGCCCCAATGAATTAAACTTATTTAATTCATCTATTAAGTCTTCAAAAGACTTTAGCCATTTTATGCTTTCGATGCGTCTCTGAAAAATTCAGATTCGACTTATCGTTTGGCTCAACCAAACTTAATCTCTCTTGATTGGAAAATCCAATTTTCAACTCGTTTTAAATCCCTCGGATTACTCGTAGTGCGTGTGACTAAATAGGCTTTCGATTTATGTTGGTCGTCTATAATTAATCAATTAATTATAGAACGATCATGAGTGGCACCTAGTTGTACAACATGATCCCCAATTAATCGAAAGATCAACGGTTGACCTCAGAAACAATTCTGAAACCCTTCAGCAGCTATAATGAATCGTGCCCCATTCCCTTCACCATCTTATACCCACTTAGTTCAGGACATGATCTATGTGTGTCAGTCCCCACTAGGCTGACTACATCACACCTAACCCAAGTAACGTTTTCTCGTCCTACGGATTCTAATTACTCTCATGTATTTAAGAGATTCATACTCTGAACATGTCATGCTCTGGCCAAAGGCTTCGAGTATTGATCCGATGATAGGCCTCGGGTATACATCTCCTCGCAAGGAGTGGTGAATCCTTTGTAGGCTGTTCAAACATCTTCGGGCACTTCGGCTTATACCCAATCATCCTGGGTCCACACCTCCTTGGAGATGCTTGCTTAAGATATCAAAGTATAAGTCTCCATGACCAAGATGACTTGAACACCGCAAGTCAAAGGAACATCGTACTTAAGCTGCTGTAAGAACTTCACTGACATATCTATATGTATACTACCATATAAAGTTTTACAGTCAGTCACTCCAATGAACTAGTTCCCTTAACTAGCATTCATGTTTATCTCCGGACATCTCAATGTCATCAGCCAGTGAGAATCAGCTGATTAGAGAATAACCCATGCTAGTCTCAACATAATTGATAGTGTCCGTATTTATCAATTCATCGACTAGGGACAATTTCAATACTTCACAATTGCACATGTAGAGATAATCACTAGTTGTGAATTCATCACAAATTCTCTCATGCTGTGAATTTTATTGTGGACATTCAGTAAATGAGTTTAAGATCTCAATCAAATACACAAACATGTATACTCAAATAGTGAATATTCATTTATTAAAATAAATGATTACAATCATAAGGCTGCCTTAGGACACTTCTCTCATATCACTAACATGGTCTACATGGGTAATGATATGGAAGTGGCAACAGTTGCAGTGAGAGTTTTTTATTTATCTTTTGAGAGAAATAAATTGTTAGTTCTGAGAGATTGCCTTTATGTACCATCGTTTAGAAAGAATTTAATTTCAGTTTCTAAGTTGATAAAGGATGGATATTCTGTTGCTTTTGATAACAAAGTTGTTATAAAAAGAAATAGAGAGATTATTTGTTCGGGTACTATGGTTGGCAATCTGTATACTCTAGAACCAATGACTCCCACGATGCAAACTGAGGTTAATAGCTCATCATCTAACTTAAATAAGAGAAAGGATCCTTCTAAGATGAATCAGAC
The DNA here is from genome assembly GCA_024364735.1 of Boesenbergia rotunda. Taxonomy (NCBI): domain Eukaryota; kingdom Viridiplantae; phylum Streptophyta; class Magnoliopsida; order Zingiberales; family Zingiberaceae; genus Boesenbergia; species Boesenbergia rotunda. Next base: position 6,632 of record JAGFNQ010005292.1, read on the forward strand.
GTATCTTTGGCACCTTAGGCTTGGTCATATTAACCTTAGTAGGATTCAGAGGTTAATAGCCGATAGGCCCTTGGGTTCATTGGTGGTGGAAGATCTCCCGACCTGTGAGTCTTGCTTGGAAGATAAGATGACCAAAAGGCCTTTCAAGGCTAAGGGGTATAGGGCCAAAGATGTGTTAGAACTGATTCATTCTGATTTGTGTGGTCCTATGTCAATCCAGGCTAGAGGTGACTTTGAATACTTCGTCACTTTTATTGACGATTATTCAAGGTATGGGTACATTTACCTGATGCACCGCAAGTCTGAATGCTTTGATAAGTTCAAAGAATTTAAGGCTGATGTGGAGAAACATCGAGGTAAAAGTATCAAGACACTACGATCTGATCGTGGTGGCGAGTACCTCATTGGAGAGTTTAGGACCTACATATCAGAAGCTGGGATTCAGTCCCAGCTAACTGCACCCGTTACACCCCAATAGAACGGAGTTGCAGAAAGAAGGAATATGACTCTTATGGGAATGGTTAGGTTAATGATGAGTTATTCAGACTTACCTGATTCGTTCTGGGGATACGCTCTGGAAACAACAGCGTACATACTGAATTTGGTTCCGTCTAAGTCAGTCCCTTCTACTCCCACAGAACTGTGGACTGGGTGCAAGCCCAGTCAAGGACATGTTCGGATTTGGGGTAGTCCAGCACATGTGCTGAAGGGAGATACTGATAAGTTGGAATCTCGTACAGAGATACGTCTGTTCGTAGGTTATCCTAGGGGAACGAAGGGTGATTTGTTCTATAGTCCTAAGGATCTGAAGGTAATCGTTAGCACGAATACCAGATTCTTAGAGAAAGACTATGTGATAAACCATAAGCCCAAGAGTAGACTAGTGCTTGAAGAATTAAGAGGGGACGTTCCGACCTTAGGACCAATTGTACAAAAGGATACACCACAAGTCACTGCACCGCATGTCACTGAGGATACACAGGTGGTACCTCGTCACAGTGGGAGAGTTGTTAAATAGCCTGAAAGGTTCATGTTTTTGGGAGAGTCTTCGGACTTGGTCTCTGGCAAACATGAACCGGATCCCTGGACCTATGATGAGGCCCTCCAAGATAAGGATGCAGATTCTTGGCAAAGGGCAATGAACTCTGAAATAGAATCTATGGATTCTAATCATGTCTGGGAGTTAGTAGAACCACCCAATGGTGTAAAAGCCATTGGATGCAAGTGGATCTACAAGAGAAATAGAGGATCAGACGGGAAGGTTGAGACCTTCAAAGCTAGGCTTGTTGCGAAAGGGTACACTCAGAAAGAGGGTATCGATTATGAGAAGACCTTTTCGCTGGTAGCCATGCTTAAGTCTATCCGGATTCTCCTATCTATTGCAGCTCATATGAATTATGAGGTATGACAGATGGACGTCAAGACAGCTTTCCTTAACGAATTTAAGCTAAATTCGTTAAGACAGATGGATGTTAAGACAGATGGACGTCCAATTTTAAGTTAGTTGTTATAATTAAATTTCCTAAATTGAATTTAAGCTGTCAAATGTTTAATTTGGATTGAGCCTCGGGGAGCCGTCCAAATTAAGTTATTGATATTAATTTTCCATAAATAAAATATGTGATCAAATCTTGGACATTTTTGAGGTGATTCTCAAACGATAATTTCCTTATTTGATTTATGAGGTGATGCTCTTACATATTATTGTCTCCAAAATTAATTAGGAAAATTATTTCCTATAGAGTATATTTCCTTAAATAAGATTTTCATGAAAATAATATGTGGTTGAATTAAGGGAATCTGTCTCTTAATTTAATAAGATTTGATTTAGAGAAATCAAAGTCTTAAACATATTATTTCCGAAATTGATTATGATAATTCAGGAAATTGTTTCCCAAAACAATTCCTTGAATAAAGTATGAAATTAGAATTAGGAAATCCGGTTCCTAATTCAATTAATGAGACTTGATAAATTAAGTCACATACATACTTTATTAAGAAAATCGTTAGAACATGACATAATTATATGTCATGAATGTGCATAAAAGAAATGATGAGACCCAAAACCCCTTGCAAAATATTAAGGTCAACACTTTCCATTAATATGGTTAGAACCGGAGTTTTATTTCTCGTTTGGGTTGATGGACACATCCATGCCCGGCTTGAACCTCAACATGTTCAAACCATGGAATTAGTTTATGATTAATATAGTTGGAGTCAGAGGTCAATCCTTAGTTTTGGTTGTTGGACACATCCAAGCCTGACTAAACGGTTGAATGAGCTCCAACCATATTAAAACTATTTCTTGATTAATGGGTCAGCCTTAAGCTTGGAGCATCGATTTGTTGTTCCACAGCCAAGGTCGATGTAAAAAGAGGTGCAGTTGGGTGCTATGTATATTGTTGCATACTTGTTAATGAGTTAACAACCCAATGATTTAAGCAAACATTCAATTAGTTGATAGCATAATGTGATAGTTACATATGTATAATATGTAATCAGTATAATTACCTATCTTCATAGCTAAGAATAACTTGATGTACTCTAGCCATGGTTGTTCTTATCTATGGTTGGATATCAACCTATTTGGAGATGTTCCTACGATCTCTCGAATTGATAAAAAGGGTTATTCAATTCGAAAAATAAATAGGATTTAATTAATGTATATTGATGCATTCTTTATCATTCTCATCACATAACCTCAATTTGTATTTATAGGATAATCACCTGATCATGTCTTTTCTGAATTTGCGTTCCATTTTGGACACCAATAAGCTAACTGGGCCAAACTTCATGGACTGGCTTCGAAACCTGACGATAGTCCTCAAGGAAGAAAAGCTTACTTATGTCCTTGAAGAACAACTTCCCAACCATCCTCCTGAAGATGCAACTCCAGACCAGTTAGTGGCCTATCAGAAACATATGGCTGATTCTGAACTTGCGAGTTGCATCATGCTGGCCGCTATGGTACCTGAGCTACAAAAGCAGCATGAGCATATGGATGCTCATACCATCGCCTTCCATCTTTATGAGCTGTTTGACGAGCAGGCGAGATCCGAAAGGTTTGAGGTCTCCAAACTCCTCTTCACCTCTAAGATGCAGGAAGGTACTTCTGTCTCACAGTTTGTGTTGAAGATGTTAGGGTACATTGACCGACTAGGCACACTCGGATTTGCAATGGATCACGAACTAAGTATTGACTTAATTCTGCATTGTTTGCCCAAGAGTTAATCACAGTTTGTGATGAACTATCGGATAAACAAACTGGAGACTACCATTCCTGAGTTGCTTAACCTGCTAAAGACTGTAGAGCCTTCTGTAAAGCAGGATCAGAAGATGGTACTGTTAGTTGGTTCCTCAAAGAAAGGTTCTAAGAGGAAGCCCAAAGAACAAAATAAGGGAAGGAAGAAAAAGGCCAAAAAGATTGAAAAGACACCAAAAGGCACTTGCCATCACTGCGGCAAGGAGGGCCACTGGCGAAGAAACTGCAAGGTTTATCTTAAGTCCCTGAAGAAGAAGGCATTTGATGCCTCATCCTCTTCAGGTATCTTCGTTATTAAATGTCACTCTATTTCCTCGGACACCTGGGTACTTGATACTGGGTGTAGCTCACATATATGTAATGACATACAAGGGCTAAGGAATAGAAGAAGACTCGTCAAGGGAGAAGCGAATTTGCGAGTTGGAAATGGAGCAATGATTGCTGCTGTTGCCATCGGAACATATTTGCTAAAGCTCCCTACTAGACTTGTCTTAGAATTGGATAATTGTTATTTTGTTTCTTTGTTAATAAAGAACATTGTATCTATTTCATGCTTGAATGAAAAGGGTTATCATTTAACTTTTAGTAATAATTGCTGTTACATAACTTTAAATGGTGTTCTTTATGGGACCGGAACTTTATGCAATGGCATCTACACGTTAGATTTATCCGGTGATGTTTTCAATATCAAAGTTAGCAACAAACATGCTCGAATAGATAATCAAATAGACTCCTATACGTGGCATTGTCGTCTTGGCCATGTAAGTAAGAAACGCATGACCAAATTACACCGATGTGCAATTCTAGAATCATTTGAACCCGGTTCATTTGATACATGCGAATCATGCTTAAAAGGCAAGATGACCAAATTACCCTTTTCCGGAAAAGATAAACCAGTGGGAGAATTGCTTGGTCTAATACATATTGATGTATGTGGACCAATGTCAACTCTTGCACAAGGAGGCTATAGCTACTTCATTACCTTTATCGATGATCACTCACGATTCGGGTATGTGTTCTTAATGAAACACAAATCTGAAGCTTTTAAGAAATTCAAAGAGTTCAGAAGTGAAGTAAAGAAACAACTTGGCAAAAGTATTAAGATACTTCGATTCGATCGGGGTGGTGAATACTTAAGTCAAGAGTTTCAAGATTATCTTAGGGACAATGAGATATTGTCTCAATGGACTCCACCATATACACCACAGCATAATGGTGTATCTGAGAGGCGTAACTGAACCTTGATGGACATGGTTAGATCTATGATGAATCATGCAACTATTCCAAAATCCTTTAATTAAGGCCTTGCCTCAAAATAAGTTTGAGGGTCATGTTAGAACCTGTGGTATTGTGTACTGTAGCGATTGGCATTAGGCCAAGTGGGAGTTTGTTAGTGATATGAGAGAAGTGTCCTAAGGCAATCGCCTTATGATTGTAATAATTTATTTTAATAAATGAATATTCACTATTTGAGTATACATGTTTGTGTATTTGATTGAGATCTTAAACTCATTTACTGAATGTCCGCAATACAATTCACAGCATAAGAGAATTTGTGATGAATTCACAACTAGTGATTATCTCTACATATGCAATTGTGAAGTATTGAAATTATCCCTAGTCGATGAATTGATAAATACGGACACTATCAATTATGTTGAGACTAGCATGGGTTATTCTCTAATCAGCTGATTCTCACTGGCTGGTGACATTGAGATGTCCGGAGATAAACATGAATGCTAGTTAAGGGAACTATCATTGGAGTGACTAGCTGTAAAACTTCATATGGTAGTCTACATATAGATATGTCAGTGAAGTTCTTACTGTAGCTTAAGTGCGATGTTCCTTTGACTTGCGGTGTTCAAGTCATCTTGGTCATGGAGACTTATACTTTGACATCTTAAGCAAGCATCTCCAAGGAGGTGTGGACCCAGGATGATTGGGTATAAGCCGAAGTGCCCGAAGATGTTTGAACAACCTACAAAGGATTCACCACTCCTTACGAGGAGATGTATATCCGAGGCCTATCGTCGGATTGTTACTCGAAGCCTTTGGCCAGAGCATGACATGTTCATAGTATGAATCTCTTAAATACATGAGAGTAATTAGAATCCGTAGGACGAGAAAACGTTACTTGGGCTAGGTGTGACGTAGTCAGCCTAGTGGGGACCGACACACATAGACCATGTCCTGAACCAAGTGGGTATAAGATGGTGAAGGGAATGGGGCACGATTCATCTAGTGGACTTTGGAGGTAGCTGGGAGGATCACCTTCATCTAGTGGAGTTCGCCTATAATAACAGTTACCATTCAGCCATTCACATGACGCCATTTGAGGTGATATATGGTAGGGCATGCAGGACTCCCACCCTATGGGAAGAGGTTACGGAGCCTCAGTTGCTGGGACCTCAAAGCGCTTAGCACAATGCAAAGCTGGTTCGTTAGACTAAAATATAGAAATTAGTTTCATATCAATCCGAGGTCGTTTGGTTTGTCAATCGATTTTTCCCAAAATCAGTTGATGGACCAAACGAATTGATAGATAAACTAAACGATCACGGATTGACATGAAACTAACTTATATATTTTAGTCTAATTCTCTTAATTATATTAATTCCCTCAAACATCCATTTGACTTAATATATTGAGAGTAATAATTTTTGGAACACGAATTTGATTGTTCAAAAAATCTAATTCGTGTTCAGAAAATTACTACTCTCATGATATATTTAGTCAAATTGATATTTGAGGACATGAATATAATCAACAGAATTAGACTAAAATATAGAAGTTAGTTTTATATCAATCTGAGGTCTTTTAGTCCATCTACCAGTTCGTTTGGTCCATTAACCAATTTTGAAAAAAAAACCGTCTAATAGCCCAAACGACCTCGGATTGACATAAAACTAACTTCAATATTTTAGACTAATTCTCTAGATTATATCCATACTCTCAAATATCAATTTGACTCAATATATTGAGAGTAGTGATTTTTTGAACATAAATTAGATTTTCCGAACAATCAAATTCGTGTTTAAAAAATCACTACTATTAATATATTGAGTCAAATTAAATTTGAGGGCATGGTCAGAGAATTAGACTAAAACATAGAAGTTAATTTCATATAATCCGAGATCATTTGGTTTATCTATGGTTCGTTTGGTCTATCAGCTGATTTTGGGCAAAATTGACTGATAGTCCAAACGACCTCGGATTGATATGAATCTAACTTCTATATTTTAGTTTAATTCTCCTGATTGTATTAATATCCTCGAACATTAATTTGACTCAATATATTGAGAGTAGTGATTTTTGAAACATAAATTTGATTGTTCAAAAAATCTAATTCATGTTTCAAAAATCACTACTCTTAATATATTGAGTCAAATTGATGTTTGTGGGTATGGATGTAATTAGGAGAATTAGTCTAAATATACAAGTTAGTTTCATATTAATTCGAAGTCGTTTGGTTCATCAAGTAGTTCGTTTGGTCCATCAGCCGATTTTGTCCAAAATCGGCTGATAGACTAAACGACCTCGGATTGACATAAATCTAATTCCAATGTATTCATTTAATTCTTCTAATTATATTCACACATTCAAACATCAATTTGACCCAATAAATTGAAACTAGTGATTTTTTAAACACGAATTTGATTATTCAAAAATTTTAATTCATGTTTAAAAACTCACTACTCTTGATATATTGAGTCATATTGATATTTGAGGGCATATATATAATCAAGAGAAATAATTATATATATAAGAACTAATTTCATATCAATTCGATGTCATTTGGTCCATCAACCGATTTTGCCTTTCGATGCTCGGGCAAACCAAATGACTTCGGAATGATGGGAAATTAGTTCCTATGTGTATGATTAATTCTTCTGATTATATCCACACCCTCAAACATCAATTTAACCTAATATATTGAGAGTAGTGATTTTTTAAATATGAATTAAATTTTTTGAACAATCAAATTCATGTTTAAAAAATCACTACTCTCAATATATTCGGTCAAATTAATGTTTGAGGGTGTGAATATAATCAGGAGAACTAACCATATATATAAAAATTAATATCATATTATTCCGAAGTCATTTGATTTATTAACTAATTTTATCTAAAATAAATGATTCTGGCCTTGCCTACGGGTAGGTGCATAGGCCGGGCCCGCTGGCCAGCCTGGCGCCACGAGGGCCTGGTAGGCGGGTCAACCACCCTATCAGCAAATAGGGCCCCGCGCGCAGAGAACTTTCCAGAGGGAAGAAGGGGGCCCAGTCACCTGAAAAGGCAGCTGGGTCACCTCTTAGCCAGCAGACCCTGTCAAAGGCCCAGTCACTCATACTAGTTCGCCCCGACCCAGAGTAGAGGTCAGCACCCTCGGCAAGGTCAAGTCTCGTGATAACCCCCGACCCAGGGCGTACCCTGCGATCCCTTCGGTCTCTTTGCCAGTCGGGCGCGTGGTGCCCCACGCCCCCTGGTCGTTACCCGACTCGGTCCCCGACACACGGACCTGCTAGTCGGCGCTCGGGGTACGGGTTGTCCAGCCCACACATCCCCTCACATCCCTACTTCCGGGGTACGACCCTGGCCACGGGGTTCCCCATGCTTCACCTGCCTCTGACATCTCCACGCGGACACCCCGCGCATCCAGTACTCTCGTACTGCGCACTCAGTACTCACGTACTGCCGGAGCACCCCGCGCCATGTCGCACCCCTCCTCCGTGCTCCATGCGGGCTGACAGTCATCATACCCCGGTCCCATCCATGCGGACAAGGGTTGTCAGCTCCCCCCGGTTATAAAAGCTCGGTACTCCCCCTACCGCAGGTACACGCGCGCGAGTTCTCGCCTCCCTTGCCTCATTTCCATTCAGTTTCCCGCTCATCTGTACTCGGGACTGACTTGACCGTCGGAGTGCCTGATCGGGGATTTCCCTGGCGGGTTTACTGATGGCCTCTGTTTTGCAGGAGCGGGGTGAGGCGCGTCTGACAACCGGCCACCCCATCGGCTCGTGGCTCCCGGGAGGCCTGTCCAGCCCGTTGGGCTGCTACCCCACTTCGCGATAGGATCAAAAATGGCGCTAGAAGGAGGGCCTCCAGCAGCCTGATCGGAAGTGGTAATGGGAGATCCATATGGGTTTATGTAGTCAGCGTTCCCGGAGAAGGCGAGCCTGGCTCCGTCCGTGCTCAGGAAAGTCATTAATGCGCCAGAGGCCTTATGACGGATCCCTCTGGGGCAATACTGGATCTTATTCTCTTTTTTCCTTAGCAAGGCGGACAAAGGGGAATATGTACGATACCGTTTCCACGTATTGGATGTTCGGCCCTCTGGATATCCTTCATATATTCTATGCATCTCTGTGGTCCGACCTTCTGGAAATAACTCACCCGGGCACCGTGTATTTGGAAATCTAGATATATCTTATCTACACTCGCCGCGTGTCTGAAAATGGGGTCTTCTGGATATACCTCGCCTATTTAGTACGCCCTTTCGGAATGGTTTTCTTAAAGAAACAACTGTTGCTGCATTACCCTCGGCGAGGCTCTCAGGCGGCGCGTGGCGGCCCACGCTCCCTGGGATGCCCTCGACCGGGAAGCCTCAGCGAGGCTCTCAGGCGGCGCGTGGCGGCCCACGCTCCCTGGGATGCCCTCGACCGGGAAGCCTCTGCGAGGCTCTCAGGCGGCGCGTGGTGGCCCACGCTCCCTGGGATGCCCTCGACCGGGAAGCCTTGGCGAGGCTCTCAAGCGGCGCGTGGCCGCCCACGCTCTCCCTGGGATGCCCTCGACCGGGAAGCCTCGGCGAGGCTCTCAGGCGGCGCGTGGCGGCTCACGCTCCCTGGGACGCCCTCGACCGGAAAGCCTCGGTGAGGCTCTCAGGCGGCGCGTGGCGGCCCACGCTCCCTGGGATGCCCTCGACCGGGAAGCCTCGGCGAGGCTCTCAGGCGGCGCGTGGAGGCCCACGCTCCCTGGGATGCCCTCGACCGGGAAGCCTCGACGAGGCTCTCAGGCGGCGCGTGGCGGCCCACGCTCCCTGGGATGCCCTCGACTAGGAAGCCTCGGCGAGGCTCTCAGGCGGCACGTGGCGATGCCCTCGATCGGGAAGCCTCGACTCTACGCGAGCCCTTCCCTTGGATCGACTCTCGGTCAGACGCATGGCGATCCATGCTGACCGAGAGATCACCCAACTGAGTGACCTTCCTCTCGCTCTACGCGAGCCCTCCCCTCGGATCGACTCTCAGTCAGACGCATGACGATCCATGCTGACCGAGAGATCACCCGACCGAGTGGCCCTCCTCTTGCTCTACGCAAGCCCTTCCCTTGGACCGGCCCCCGGTCCGACACTTGACGGTCTATTCTGTCCGGAAGGTTGCCCGACCGGGCGACTTCGAAACCAGAATCCTCCCCTAGGATGGAAATCCTCCGGAGCTTCTCGACTTGGGACCCGCGCCCCCGCTACAGCCCCGAATCGGCCCCTAAGTCTAGAAGGTGGGACCTCTGCTCGGCGCACTCCCCCTAAGTTCATAGGCGGGAGATGACTGAGCCCTCGCAAACTATGGCTAGACACACCTTGAATAGGCCCAGGGGCTAGCCCGAACTCGCAGCGCCTCTCGGGTTCGCCCAAGCCAAAGAGCAGTCGGTGCCGCCATAATTCGGACAACCATTAAGCGAGCGCAAAAGGAGAAGACAATGAAAAGGGGAAAAGCAACATCCATAACAAACCGATCGGTCCTCGCCTACATCAGAAAGAAAAAAAGAGGGGCGAATCCACAATTAGGGAGGGGGCGTCGAAAGGTGCGACAAGACTACCCTTGGCATTTCGCCATGCCCATTGCGAGTCGCCGGTGCCTGAGCCTCAGGGCGTTCGCGCCTATGCAAGAGCTCGCTTTGGCAGACCGCCAATTCCTCCTCCTTGGCCTTCAAGGCCGTGAGCAGCGTGGTGGCCAACTGATGGGCCTCCAGAAGATCTGCTTGGGTCTTGGCCAACTCGGAACCCGCTTGAAATTCTCGAGCACGGGCCTGGTGCTCACTTCGCTCCAGATGCGCTAGCTGTTGACACAATTGAGCCTCAGAGGCTTGAGCTGCGCCCAGCTCTGTCGAAAGGTCTCGAAGGCGTTCCTCGGCATGGGCGGCCTATCCCCGCAGGGCCGTGTTCTCAGAGCGCAGGGCATTAAAGGCTTCATCACTTGGGGAGAGCCAGACACGCCGAAGCTGAGCTTCCAGCGCCTCCCGGCGGGACTCTAACTGGCGAAGGGATCGGTTCTGGGTAGCGAAGGAAATACCCATGTCATACAAGGCCCCGGTCAACTGCAAAAGAAGTTCAGGGTTGATTAGGAAGAAATCGACCGAGCAAAAGCTACCCGAGGAGCGTACCCGACAGGCATCCACGACTAAGTCATCAATGCGGGCGATAGGATCTTGATGCTCGAGGGATCGAAGGCCTTGGTACATATGGTCGCTTAGGGGACCATGTAGGTGAGCCACCCTAGCCGAGCCCAGTGGGTCAAGATCCGGGAAATCAAAAGCAGCCAAGGGATCTGCTCGTGAAGGAAGAATCAGATGTATCGGGCGAAGATCCAAGGCTCGATTAGAAGAAGGGGCAGGAGATACGCCCCATAGCAAGCTAGCGGAAGTAAGGGGGACGGAGGAGCGATCGTGCCCTAGGACTACAGGGACAGGGGCAGGCGGTAAGGATGTAGGGGAAGCAGGAGACCCAGGCGGAAAGGCAAGTTGAGATGGGCCCTCCGGCTCACGGGAAGGAGCCGGGGGAAATAAAGGAGGCACGGAAAGGGTATCCCCAGTCTCGAAGGGTACCAAGACAACAGACTCCGTCGCCGGCAGAGAGGGTAGGCTCGCCGCCGCAGGAGGAGAGGAAATCACCTGAGGAGAAGCAGGTGCGGCGCCGGAAGAAGATAAGCAGTCAGGAGAAGGGTCCGGGAGTTGGCCAAGCCCCCTGGCTGAAGGATCGAAGGGCAAAATCTCAATATCAGAGTCTAGCGCCTCCTCCTTTAACACCTCGTCCTTATCAGCAGGAGAGGCGGCGGTAGGGTTAGAACCTGGAGAAGGAGATGCCGGGGCAACCGGCAGAGCAGTATCGAAGGAAGGGGGGATAGGCTCCGCAAGCAGGGTGGCCAACGACGCCCTATAACGGGCCGACCTCTCTTTAGCCTCCGCCATGATAAAACCACGCAACATCCTGGAGAGAGCACTGAGACGCTAAGGGGGGCAAGGGGAGGAAAGGGAGGAAGACGAAGGGGTACAAAGGAAAGACAAAGGCAATAATCGCTGGAGCCTATATAGGGGATGGGAGTTAATCACAACCGTTGATGGAGGAGTCGTGGGCAACAGCCGATCCTACGGCTAGGCGAGGAGGCAGAAATACGGAAAGACAGCAAGTGATTGATCCGCTACTCTAGGCAGGAAGATAATAAGCTGGCAGACCCATAATCAGGAGACACGTGACCCCGAATGAATCAGGCGCACGGAAAATAGATAGGGCGAGTGTCCACCTGGCGAGTCAAGCAAGAAGGGTACCTAAGACTATCGCGGGCCAACTCCCGCTGAACCCTTGGCCCGAGCCCCGAGCGGACGCGTGGCGGCCCACGCTCCCCGGGTCCCACTCGGCCAGGAGGCAACACATATCGCGGGCCAGCTCCCGTTGGACCCTTGGCCCGAGCCCCGAGCCCCGAGCGGACGCGTGGCGACCCACGCTCCCCGGGTCCCACTCGGCCAAGAGGCAATACACATCGCGGGCCAACTCCCGCTAAACCCGTGGCCCGAGCCCCAGGGGATCCATGCTCCCTAGATCCCGCGTAGCCGAGAAGCCAGAACTCCCACGAGCCATGTGTCCCTAGGCCTCTCCGCCCGAGGTCCCGATCGGGGAATAGGGTTCTCATGCTGAGACATAAGCCCTAATCTTGAGCAGGCCCCATGAAGATCGAGGACCCTCACAAGCAAGTACTAAAAGAGAAGGGGGGGGGGGTGGCATATGTCTCATGGTCTGAAGGAACGGTCATTAATGAGCATGGCACGTGGCTAGCCTATGAATTCGCTCTGGTCGAAAGGAAACACCGCTTAAGTAAGTTAAAAGGGAAAGCATCACATTCAAAGGCCCAAGCGCCTTACAAAAACTAGGACGGGAAGCCCCTTGCGTACAAAGAAACAAAAGGCGCATAAACACCAGCTTCACTTGAAGAGTTGGTCAGTCATGGAGGGTAGATCCTTGCACAAATCAAGGAGCGAGATCGCATCAGGAGAAAAATCTGGGGATAAATACCCACTGAGTCTGAGCTGGCGAACTACGTTGAGGCCGTGCTGCTCCATCACATCTATAAACCGCCGGGCAATTTCGGCAGCATGGGCCGGATCGTTCAAACACGCCAGACGGTGGTCCTCTAATCGACCCGCTTCAGCCTCTTTGTAAGCGCGCAACTCCGTTAGTTTGGCCTGTAGGGCAGCCCAGGACGCCTGCTGTTCGCGGAGCTCTCCTAGTTCCGCCTGAGCTGCCTCCCAGGCCGGACGGAGGCCTCGTAGATCCTGAAGTTGATCCCTAAGCGAAGCCGTATTCCGCCCCTCAGCCGCTAATCGCGCCCGGAGTGGCGAGATCTCTTCATTGGCCCAGTGAAGATATGACTTGGCTCGCTGGAGCTCCGCCTCTAACTCGCCTTTGTGCTTGCGATCGCGGAGGTGAGACTGCTCAACCTGGATCGCCCGCTCTTCCGCTCGAACCACCTCGGCATCAGCAGCAGCAATCTGAGCTTTAGCGATCTCCAGCTCCTCCTGGGTCTGGCGCAACATATCCTGAAGACCAATAGCCTCCGCCCTCAAGCCGTTCAACGACTCGGTATCCGAAGACAGCTGGGTGTGGCGAAGCCGAGCCTCAAGGTCTTCCATACGCCTCTCGGTGCGACACCGGGCCTTGGCGTGAGTTAGCATAGCTATACTCACGCTGTAGCTCTGGGCCCAGGTCTGCGAAAAACAAACCCGTCAGCCAAAAAAGGAAAGAGGCTCACCCTCCCCAACTAATGGATACATACCTGGGTAGCCAGGGCCATGAGGTCATCTGCCCCGACAGCAGGGCTCACCGAGCTGCTCGCCCGTAGACCGGCCATGAACCTATCTGAGATCGGACCATGTAGTCGGATGTCCCTCGACCGCATAGGGGCAATGCCGTTCGGCATGGACATACTCAGACGCCAGTCAGATAGCGAGGGCGGCAACGCATGCAACAGGCCTTCGCTGGTAGGTCCCTCCTGACAAGGTGGGGAGGCCTCCCTCGGAGGCAACACCGTCAGCGTCATTTGTGGCACAGTAGGGGGAGGTGGCGGCAGCGCCGGAAGGTAGGCAATTGATGCTTCACCCCTCCGTCTCTTAATAGGCCGACTGGAGGAAGCGCCCAGGGGGACAGCTGGAGCAGGCCTCAAGCTAGCACCCTCAGGTCGGCGCAAGGAATGGCTCAGGGGCTGAGTATCCTCTGAGCCCGAATGAAGAGTCTCTTTTTCCTCGGAGGAGGCCTGAGAAGGGGAAGGGGATAGAAGAGTTTCTTGTTCGGTCAGCAAGGCGGAGCGCCACTCCTGCACGGCCCTCCGCTCCGCGGCCTTCGCCCGCTCCTCTCTCATTACTGTTCCGAGACGCGCCTCCATTTCTGTAGCATGCCCCAAGCCGAAACCTCCCTCGGGAGCCGCGGGATACATCATCTCAGCTGACTAGTAAGCAGAAGTCAGGAAATAGCAAAAGCTGAGTAACAAGAAAGAACCACTTACATAAGGAGGCAGGACGAATGAAAGGCGCTGGACTAAGGCCGAACGCGGATAAGATATTCTCGGCCAAAAGTGGCCCGACGGGGTAGTGGTTATCCTTGAACAAGGAAAGGGCACGCTCGAAGGGATGAAACTTCCGGGGATCTGTATGATGAGGAGGTGGTTGAGGAAAATCCCGTCGGAAGTTAGATGGCCAAGACGGGAAAACCACGGGACGGATAAAAAGAAACCTCTCCTTCCAACCCCTGTTGGCGGAAGGAAGAGCATAAAGGAAGGAAGTCCTCGCGCGAGCTTGGAAAACAAACTCGCCCCATTCCTGCTTCTTCAGATAGAAGAAATGATGGAACAGTTCGACAGGAGAGGAGCAGCGGTACAATAGGAAGAGGATGATAGACCCACAGAGGAGGCGGATGGAATTGGGGGTCAGTTGGGACAAATTGATGCGGAGATAGCAGCACACCGAGGCAATGGAAGGATGAAAGGGGAAGCGCAGGCCCGCTTGCAGATGATCCCTCGAGATAGTAATGTAGTGCTTCGGCGGGGTGGCTGGTTGGTCCGAGGGAGAAGGCAACTGAAGGTCGTGGTCGATCGGAATGTGAAACTCTGCCCTAATGTCCTCGAGATCGCCGCGAGTGAGAACGGACCTCGTTGTGACATACCAGGGGTGAGGGTCGCGAGACGAAGAAGTCATGGGAAACCAAAGAAGGCGGAAGGATCAGCTCGCGAGAGAAAGCGAAGAACACTGGGGAATGATCACAACCCTAGCCGGGACAAAGAAGACAATATGCCGGAGCAAAGGAGGAACAACTTTTACGCAGTTATACAGGATGATACGGTTGCCCGGCGGTGGGCCTAGATAGAGGCGGCGGATACTAGCCGCCGCACGTGCAGGCCCAGCGGGGCCCAAGAAGCAGAGCGCCTTGCGCCCAACCTCGTTCCTCGGGGAACGGAGAAACTACCTCGATGATTGGAGAAGGAAGGGGGACAAGGCACGTGGAATCCTCCCCAGTTGTAAGCAGCAATGACGAAGAGTGCTCAGTCACTTAGGGATACGGAACCATCGGTAGGGAAAAGGAAGACAACGTGGTTTCACCGACCGACCGGGGTTCCTAGACCTCAGACAAATCCTCAAATGAGACCTGGATCCCCTCGGCGCGCCAGGCTTTCGACAAATAAAGATGGTCCAGTCAGTCGGACTCGCCGCCTCCTTCGACTAGACTCGAGGGGGACGCTTATGATTCCGGCCTTGCCTACAGGTAGGGGTATAGGCCGGGCCCGCCGGCCAGCCTAGCGCCACGAGGGCCTGGTAGACGGGTCAACCACCCTATCAACAAATAGGGCCCCGCGCCCAGAGAACCTTCCAGAGGGAAGAAGGGGGGTCGGGTCCATCAGGTCACCTGAAAAGGCAGCTGGGTCACCTCTTCGCCAGCAGACCCTGTCAAAGGCCCAGTCACTCACACTAGTTCGCCCCGACCCAGAGTAGAGGTCAGCACCCTCGGCAAGGTCAAGTCTCGTGATAACCCTCCACCCAGGGCGTACCCTGCGATCCCTTCGCTCTCTCTGCCAGTCGGGCGCGTGGTGGCCCACGCCCCCTAGTCGTTACCCGGCTCGGTCCCTAGCACACGGACCTGCTAGTCGGCGCTCGGGGTACGGGTTGTCCAGCACACACATCCCCTCACATCCCTACTTCCGGGGTACGGCCCTGGCCATGGGGTTCCCCATGCTTCACCTGCCTCTGACATCTCCACGCGGTCACCTCGTGCATCCAGTACTCTCGTACTGCGCACTCAGTACTCACGTACTGTCGGAGCACCACGCGCCATGTCGTGCCCCTCCTCCTTGCTCCATGCGGGTTGACAGTCATCATACCCCGGTCCCATCCATGCGGACAAAGGTTGTCAGCTCCCCCGATTATAAAAGCTCGGCACTCCCCCTACCCCAGGTACGCGCGCGAGTTCTCGCCTCCCTTTCCATTTAGTTTTCCGCTCATCTGTACTCGGGACTGACTTGACCGTCGGAGTGCCTGACCGGGGATTTCCCCGGCGGATTTGCTGACGGCCTCTGTTTTGCATGAGCGGGGCGAGGCGCGTCCGACAACCGGCCACCCCATCGGCTCGTGGCTCCCGGGAGGCCCGTCCGGCCCGTTGGGCTGCCACCCCACTTTGCGACAGGATCAATAAATTTTAATTAAAAAATTAAACACTCGGATGATTTCCGTTCGCTGTGCGTGAGATCAAAAGGAAAATAATTCGACTAGTAAAATCTATCAGTCGAATTGATTTTGATAATTTTTATGTTGATAGCGGTAAAATTAAAAATAGATACGTAATTTAATAATTTTTAAAATTATCCTATATAATTTAAATATTTCATATAAACTTAATTACACAATTCAATAATTTACAAATTTAAAACCTCAGTACTTATGGAATCCATTTCACTCCTTCCAAATGCACCATAGCCCCAAGCGGCGATATATATATATATATCTGAATTTTCAATTTAGTAATCCAAAATAAAAATTTTCTATCTAACATTATATAAATAAATAAATAATCTATCTAATTCAAGTGATCGCTCTTAGAAAAAAGAATCTGTCATCGATCGTATAAATTAGAAAGCACCGATGAATTCTCAAAAACAACTCAGTATTTTTCAGACCCTCCAAATATAATATACATTTTGATAAGGATGAACATCTCGGGATGAACACATGACATAAAAAAATTACGTAATAGGGCTCGCCAAGCCGGAGCTCTGAGGTCAGACCAAGACTATCTCGGAAGAACAGGCAAAAGCCCCCGAGGTCAGACCGGGTATCGGACTTCCGAGACTATCTCGAGAGAATAGACGAAAGCCCCCGAGGTCAGCTTGGGTATCAGGCCCCGAGACCCTCTCGGTAAAGCAAATGAAGTCTCCTAAGTTAGCTCGGGAGATGAGACTCCGAGACCGACCCGGGAGAGTGGAGTCCTCAGATTAATATATCAGATAGCTTGACATCAAGTAGTCGTTCCTCTTTCCAGAAAAGGAAAGTCATCGGATAATTATTATCCGCAACACGTGACAATTAAGACCTTAATAGTCGCAGTGACCGTTACCAAAATATATCAAGTAACCGATGATTAGGGAATGTGGAGGAGAGCGTGGGGACACGTGTGACCGAAACCTCAAGTATATAAGGTGCTTCGGCATCAAGGTAAAGGGGTAAGCTTTTCGAATTTCAGCAAAATTCTAATTCCTCGTTATCCTCCTAAGAAGGGATAAGAATCCCGACTTGAGCGTCGAAGTGGGCTCCACTGGAAAACCTTCCGGTGTGTTCCCATTAACGCTTGTGTTAATCTCGTAGGGTGTGAGCATCTTCTCCCCATCACCGTCTTCGTGAGCTGCGCTTTGGTGACTCGTCATCCGCGTCGTTCCCTTTCAAGACAAGTTTGGCGCCGTCTGTGGGAAAAAAATCAAAGCACCAAAAGGAGCACCGTGATGACGGATCCAGAAGGACAACCCGTCATCCTAACGAGGTAGGAGTTAGATCGTCTAGTAGCCAACGTCGTTAAAGGAGCACTAGAACAACATCAAATCGAGCAAGCCACCTCACAACGAGCGGCTTCGGTGTAAGGCGAAATTCTAAGAATTTCTGCCTCGTACCACCGAAACCAAAGATCCGTCTCGCCACCGGCAGGACCGGCAATGACAGCTCCAGCGTCCCGACAAGATTCCTAGGGAGACCTGCAGAGAGCACACTCCATCGCCTCCAGCGTTTTACGACAGGAGGAAGGACCGGGGAAGATCGAGGGATCCAATGCCCTCTTGAAGGCTCCACCTACCACTTTCTCTCCGAACATCATAGAGGACCTCATGCCCAAGTAATTCCGTGGTCCAGGAATTGCTGACTATGATGGGAAGACGGATCTAGAGGACCACATCTGCAAATTTGAGAATGTGGCTCTCTTATACTAGTACACAGATGGTGTGAAGTGCCGGGTGTTCTTGAACATCATGTCAGAGGCCGCCCAGAGATGATTCTAGAGGCTTCCCCAAGGTTCGATAAACTCCTTCTTGGAATTTAGAATCGCTTTCTTGCACCACTTCGCCAGCAGCCACCGATACTAGAAGATGACATTGAACTTGTTCGTCCTCAAGCAGAAGGATAAAGAACCGCTGAAGAACTATATCCAGTGGTTCAATCGGGTGACTCAAGACATGCCAACTGTTGGGGTAATCTATGGTCCGGAGTGACCATGTGTTTTGATGGTTAGGCAAAAAGTTTAAGTTAGGATCACCCTTGTGTTTGATATGTGTATTTGAGTGTGCAGGTTTTGCAGGATACACATGGATTTAGTTAGACGACTTCAGAACCGGTGAAGGATGGCATGGGAGACAAGCCGTGGGCTTGCATGCATCCAAGGGACCGTGGACAAAGCAGGGACGATGACCTGAGAGAAGCGGACTTCGAGGCATACATGAAGGATGACATGGGAGAGAATCCGCGGGCTTGCATGCATCCAAGGGACGAGAGCCAAAGTCGAAGAGGGCTCGAAGGCAACAGATCGAAGCTGATGGATGAAGAGTCAGCTAAGTCATGAGGGGTCGAGTGCTGAGGGAATTGTACTCGGAAAGGAAATCCTAAGGTTCGAGTGCTGAGGGAATTGTACTCGGGAAGGGAAACGTTAGGTTTAGAAGTGGACCAGTCGACTAGTGCTAGGGCAGTCGACTGATGAAGTCCACAGAAAGATCAGTCAACTGCCCATGGATCAGTCGACTGATGATAGCAGTAATTCGAACGTTGGGCTATAACGTTCGAATCTGAGTGGGACCAGTCGACTGGTAATAGTCATTTCAGCATAGAGCACTATTTAAAGGGGCTCGGTTTTGGTTGAAAGTTCTTGACGAAATTGGCTTTGGTTAAAAGCCAATTAGTAGTCTAAGAGCTCAGGAAGGTGTTGCGGGTTGTGGCGAGGTTTCTCCACCCACAAGGAGCTACACGAGCTAGCCGGAGGTCTTCCGGGCAGTCATCCACCGACGGATCGAGATCGTTCACCTTATGGACAGCCGTGGAGTAGGAGCTTCATCTCCGAACCACGTAAATCGGTTTGTCTTCTTAGTTGTTAGTTTTGTTGGTGCAGTATGCACCCAAGTCAAACCTGTGTTTTGATATTGACAAAAGGGTTCAATAGTTAAGGGTTAGTCGTTGTCTAACAAAGTTTCTTGAGTGTACAGGAAAAGCCCTAGCGAAGGAATGCTAGACACTGGCGAAGGACTGCCAGACAGGAAAAGCCCTAGCAAAGGGCTGCTAGGCTCTGGCGAAGGACTGCCAGAATGAACAAGCCCTAGCGAAGGAATGCTAGGCACTGGCGAAAGGCTGCCAGAAGAAAAGACCTAGCGAAGGGCTACTAGGCACCAAGCGAAGGGAAGCTTGGCAACTCAAGACCTGACGAAGGACTGTCGGGCAAAAGTCCAACTGGAGGATCCAATTGGCATCAGGTAAACTCTCCTGAGAGGAGTAGGTGAGGACGCGTTCCCCTAGAGGGAACATTAGGCGTCGGTTCGACCTAGGGCTCCATTTTGGAGACCCAAAGTCAGAACCAAGACAGCCAAGACTGTGTAAAATTAACTTATTAATTGCTGTTTTGGACTAACCCTGGATGCAGGACCGAAGGACTGTGTTTCTGCAGCTCAGAGAGCCTCAAAGGAGTGAGGCAGTAGCTGAGCAGGGCGCCCCGGATGTTTCGGGTGCCCCAGAGTCAACCCAAAGTCAGCAGAGCAAGTAAACGCCCCGACAGCAGCACATTTGGGGGCGCCCTGGATGTTTCGGGCGCCCCGCGCGCATCGGGCGCCCCGCGTGTCACAGGCGCCCACTGTGCCACGCCACTGGCAGCTGCAGCAGCTCACCCTCGCGAAGAAGATGAAGCCTTGACCGGTCAACACGGGCGCCCCGCGCGCGTCGGGCGCCCCAGTCAAATGTGATCCCGAAGAAGCAGAGATCAGCCTTAACCAGAGGGCTCGCCGGATCGAAAGCCACGTGGGGGGGGGGGGGGGGGGGCGCCCCGAGCATCCCGGGCGCCCCCAGCCCTATAAAAGGGACCCTCGACCCTCTTCTTCAACAATCAAGTTTTTCGACGCTTCTACACTCTTCTGCTTCCGCGACACGCTCCAGAAATCTTCCAACTCAAGCTGACGACGTCCCGCTGCTCCGAAACTTCGATCTACACCGGACGTCGGTAACGAAGAGCTCTGTATTTAAAGTTTACTATTCTGCCTTCTTGTAAAATCTATTTGTAAACTTTGTGAACTTATAGAATTGCCCGCAGAAAACGGTCAACGACCGTGGGCCTTGGAGTAGGAGTCGACCCAGGCTCCGAACCAAGTAAACCGACTGTGTTTGCGTTGTTCTGTTTTTCTTTTATTTCCGCTGCGCACCCGCTCTTTTTAAATCCGAACGAATTGCGATATTCACCCCCCTCTCTCGCATTTCTCGATCCAACAAGTTTTAGTTTAATTGTGTTTTCGCTTGCGCACTAACAATGTGTAGGAAGAAAATCGGGAAGTTGTTATTCACCCCCTCTAGCAAGACGACAAGGTCCCAACAAGTGGTATCAGAGCGAGGTTCGCTCGTCTATGAACTAACCACCGAGGGAGCAAAAAAAGCTAGAGGAAATGACGCGTGAAGAACGCTTAGGGGACGACATTAACATTCCACCTTCTTACGACCGAGAGAGTTTCGATTATTGGAGGATACGGATAGAGGTATGGTTCAACATGGATTGGGATTTAGTGATCGCACAAAAATATCCATTTGAAGCCCCGAGGGATAAGCATGGGAAGAAGCTCCAACCAAGATATTGGACTAAGGAGCAACAAACTCAATCAAAGGTAAATGAGAATGTAATTTCAATATTACTTAAGGTTTTGCCTAATGATATAATTAGTGGTGTAGGTCAATACAAAAATGCTTACGAGCTATGGAGCAAGATGATAGCTTTGGATCAAAATCCTACACAAGCTCAAGTAGTGGAAGAGCCCAAGGAAATGAGCTTAATGATCCAAGAAGAAGAAAAAGATCAATCGGATGAGGAAAGAAGCTCAACATCCGAAAAGGAGGAGAAAGCAGAAAAAGATTCATCCATCTCCTCAAGTGAAGTGGCACGAGAAATTGAAGAACCATCCACTTCATTAAAGGAAGAAGAAGTCTCCACTTCAAGGATTGAGGGGAAGGAGAGACCATCCTCAATATCAGAGCAAGAAAAAGTTTTCACCTCCACCAAAGCAAAGTCAAAGGACCACATTATTTGCTTTGGGTGTAATGAAAAGGGACACTATAAGGACAAGTGTCCGAAGGGTAAGAAAAAGGAGGTAAATCCTAAACCCAAGTCAATTCCTTTAAATTCTAACATGGGTTGTAGGGAAAAGAAGGAAAAGAAGCATATAAGGTGCTTCACGTGTGGTGACCTAGGACACTACGACACCAAATGCTCAAGGAAAGGAGAGCTCAAGAAATTAGAGCATTTGAGAAAATGGGAGAAGAAGGAGAAGAAGAGAAGTTCACATCGAGGGGGAGTTACAAGTGTAAGGGAGGTAATCCCTAACATTAAGTTTAAATGTGATTCAAATTTAAACTCCTCCATACATGTTAGAAATAATGTCAATTATTTACCCATGCATAATTTTGATTTTAGATATCATGATAAAAATAGGGTTAATGTTGCATATCAAAACCCTCGGGAATTCGTGCATCATGATAAACCTAGAACCTTTAGACCTAAGGACCAAGGTATTAATCCCAAGAAGGGGAGACACATGCCTAGAATGGGTAAGTCTAGGAATGTCTAAAGTGGACATGTTGATTCTAGGTTTAAAAACCTAGAAAGGGAAAATCAAGTCTTGAGGGCAAAACTTGAAGAAATGGAGAAACCCCTAGATAGATTCACTAATGGATCTAAGGGTTTAGGTATGAGGTTGGGTAGTCAAAAATCCAACAATGATAGATCGGGTCTAGGATACCGATCTATGTTCTCCGATGTCAATGAAAAGAATATGCTAGTGTAGCATATAACTATGGCAAGGAGGGGAAGTCCAAAAATGGCAAGGGAATGCCATGTAAAAGCAAGAAGAAAGTCTTAACTAAGGACAAGGGGTCCAAAGTTAAGAAGGTTAGGATTGTAGACCAAGAGTCACCAGAGGTATACCGGTGTGGGCTAGCATTTGTTGAGTCACCTAGGGAGGTGGCTAAGGTTAAGAGCTCAAGGGGGAGCTCTAGGAGCCAAGTTGGGACCCATGGTCTATGGATCCCAGGAGGATTTCTCTCGGAAGTCTAGATGGGTCATAGAGTACTGTGCCAAGGGATGTGGAGACAGATTTGAAGTCTCAATCCTAGGGATTTGGCACAATGGGTTTGAGTTTCATGCATGAAAATATGACATTGGGGTCATAGAGCATGGAAATTGGTTTTTGATGTGTAGATGTCATACAAATCTGTGCTAGGGATGCATTGTGGTTTGGTATGGGCAGAGACATCAAGAGGAGGTCAAAACTAGGACTTTAGGTCAAGGTTCAATTGAACCGTTTAGATAGTTTTGGGTTTTATGTCAATCTTAGGATTGGTGATAGATACATGTTTGAATGTATTTTTCCTAAGTAGATATGGGTACCACAAACCTCTCCACAAAATTTAAGAATTTTTGGAGATTTGTGAAATTTCTGGTACATTTCTAAAATTGGGTCAGAAATGCTAAAAATGAGATTTTCAGGGTGCCAGTCGACTGGGTCAGAGGGCAGTCGACTGGTAAAGGCTGAAATTATTTTTTCAGTAATCAAAAGGTATCCAAATGATGTAAAACAAGTGTGTAACCTTATGGGGGGTTAGTACACTGTGTTTATGATCATTAGAGGTTAAAGGATCTAATAAGAGGAAAATTGTTGGAGTCTTTTTGATGTGTGACAAAGGGGGAGAAGTGTTGGGTTTAAGTGGGAAACCAAACACGTCTTTGCAAGAAATCCTAGGTCAAGGGGGGAGCTTAGTTAAAGGGAGAGCATTGTTGCCCAGTTGGTGGCGAAGGGGGAACCTTGAAGAGGTTCTTAAAAAGCCATTGTAAGTCCAATATAGAGGGAGCCTTGGAGAGGTTTTAAAAAGCCCATTTTGGTAAAAGTCCTAAAACTCATTAGGGAGGTTTAGGTGTGGGGATGCCTTGTGATAGGATCCATGTTTGTGTTGCATACACATTGGTGGTATAAGTCCAAGGTGAAGTTTTGGCAACGTAAGTCCAAATGGTTTTAGCATTGTATTTGCTATTTGTTTTCTCTAACTTAAACGTATTGTCATACATCGAAAAGGGGGAGATTGTTGGGGCAATCTATGGTCCGGAGTGACCATGTGTTTTGATGGTTGGGCAAAGGATTTAAGTTAGGATCATCCTTCTGTTTGATATGTGTATTTGAGTGTGCAGGTTTTGCAGGATACACATGGATTTAGCTGGACGGCTTCGGGACCGGTGAAGGATGGCATGCGAGACAAGTCGTGGGCTTGCATGCATCCAAGGGACCGTGGACAAAGCAGGGACGATGAGCCGAGAGAAGCGGACTTCGAGGCATACATGAAGGATGACATGGGAGAGAAGCCGCGGGCTTGCATGCATCCAAGGGACGAGAGCCAAAGTCGAAGAGGGCTCGAAGGCAACAGATCGAAGCTGATGGATGAAGAGTCAGCTAAGTCGTGAGGGGTCGAGTGCTGAGGGAATTGTACTCGGGAAGGGAAACGTTAGGTTTAGAAGTGGACCAGTCGACTAGTGCTAGGGAAGTCGACTGATGAAGTCCACAGAAAGATCAGTCGACTGCCCATGGATCAGTCGACTGATGATAGCAGAAATTTGAACGTTGGGCTATAACGTTCGAATCTGAGTGGGACCAGTCGACTGGTAACGGTCATTTCAGCATAGAGCACTATTTAAAGGGGCTCGGTTTTGGTTGAAAGTTCTTGACGAAATTGGCTTTGGTTAAAAGCCAATTAGTAGTCTAAGAGCTCAGGAAGGTGTTGCGGGTTGTGGCGAGGTTTCTCCACCCACAAGGAGCTACACGAGCTAGCCTGAGGTCTTCCGGGGAGTCATCCACCGATGGATCGGGATCGTCCATCTTACGGACAACCGTGGAGTAGGAGATTTATCTCTGAACCACATAAATCAGTTTGTCTTCTTAGTTGTTAGTTTTAGTTTAATTGTGTTTCCACTTGCGCACTAACAACATGTAGGAAGAAAATCGGAAAGTTGCTATTCACCCCCTCTAGCAAGACGACAAGGTCCCAACACCAATTGCTACTTCGGAGATCCTCATCAGCGCCTTCATGCAAGGACTCTCTATATGCGATTTCTTCCGATCACTGGTGAAGAAGCCACCAACCAGCTTCGACGACTTATTAGAGTGCTCCGTCAAGCACGTCAATGCCAAGAGGTGCAACACGCCCGCCGCAAAGATCCGGCGGGAGTCCCCACTTAGATCTCGATACGATCTGAGGGAAGAGAACCACCTACACCAGCCTGGGCAAAGGATCCTCGCTCAAGGAAGGATCATTGGGCCGATAAGAAGAGGTTAGTGGAGACGGTTGACACCGCGTAACCCTAACCATCGAAGAATTACTGCGACTTCGATGGCAATACGTCGCACTCTACATAGGAGTGCTACACATTAAAGAAAAGTAGGCCTAATGAGGCAGATGCCAAGCCTCGCAAGCGGTGGAATAAAGCGGGGTACCGATGGTGTTCCCCTCAACGAAGCCCCTCCCCTCATCGATGACAATCAGGGGAAGACAGACCCAAGTGTCGATCCCGGTCACGTTCGAGGAGAAGGAGTCGGGAGATAGCACCTCACCAATCTATCTCCCTTGAAAGAGATCCCAGGAAGGGCATAGCTCCGGTGCAAGGACCTCCATCGGGCCATGTGGGAGTAATCTCAGGAGGGTCAACTGGAGGAGATTCTCATCGGGCGAGAAAGGCTCATATCTGTTGGTTGGAGAACTATGTCATTGGGACAAGCAGCGACAAGCATTAGGACCCTGTTATTTCATTTGGCCCTGACGATCTGGAGGACATGGAAGCTCCCCATGAAGATTCACTGGTAATCTTTGCACGCATAGCTAATTACGAGGTTAGGCGTGTCATTGTGGATACAGGTAGTTCCATCAATATCATGTACAAGGCAGCTCTGGACCAGATGCAGATCGATGAGGATGAGTTGCAACCAGTCTCCACCCCGCTCTTCGGTTTTACCGAATATAGGGTGCAGTCGATAGGGCAGATCTATTTGTCTTTGTTGCTAAGGGATGACACGTTGGAGAGGACGAGAAGGACGCCCTTCATGATCGTGGATGACCCATCATCCTACAACGCCATCCTAGGACGTCCGGCGCTCAGCCTATTCCAGGCGGTGGTCTCAATCTACCACCAGAAGATCAAGTTCCCGGTAGGTGAGCAGGTAGCCGAAGTCAAAGGGGACCAGCTAGCTTCCAGGCAATGCTACAGTAGAGAGGTCAGGATAGAAGCCCGCAAGAACCTGAGGACACATGAAGCATTGCAAATCGATCTCGCCAACCCTTGAGAAGAGGAAGGGCATAAAGAAGAACACAGAGAGGTCGAAAGCAAAGAGGTCCAGATTCATCCTCAACAAGCGGAAGGAATAACGAGGATTGTCGCTGATCTTACACCAGAGATGAGAAGTTGTCTGATCACCTGCTTAAGGGACCATCGGAACATGTTTGCAAGGGCTATTGAAGAGAACAAAGGAGTCCCCCGGCCTTGGCCACGTATCGGTTGCATATAACCCCGGGAGCACGACCGGTGAACAAAGGCGAAGACATTTCGCACCTGAGTAGGACAAGATCATCAGGGAAGAAGTCGCCAAGTTATTGAAGGTCGGACACATAAGAGAAGTTCAATTCCTAGCCTGGCTAGTGAACGTTGTACTTGTCCCTAAGCTCAGGGGTAAATGACGAGTCTGTATTAATTTTTGAGATTTAAATAAAGTCTGCCCTAAAGACTGTTACCCCTTGCCTTGCATTGATCGGCTAGTGGATTCTTCCTCTGGCTGTGATTTCATTTCGATGTTGGATGCTTATCAGGAGTACCACCAGGTTCCCCTCACTCGGGAAGACTATGAGAAAGTCAGCTTCGTAACGGCAGATGGAACCTACTGTTACAATGTCATGCCGTTTGGGTTGTGCAATGCAGGGGCAACCTATTAGCGAATGATGGACAAGGTCTTTCGCCATCAGATTGGGAGGAACATTGAGGTATATGTGGATGATATTCTGATCAAGACAGAGAAGGGAAAAGACATGATAACTGACCTAGAGGAAACATTCGACACCCTGCCGGCCAACAAGTTGAAATTGAACCCCGCTAAGTGTCTGTTCATGGTGAAGAGTGGTCGGCTCCTCATTTACATGGTGATAGAAAGGGGAATTGAAGCTAACTCAGAGAAAGTATAAGTCATCCTCAACATGTCATCCCCTCGCAACTTTAAGTGCAGCGGCTGAATAACAGAATTACAGTTTTGTCTCGGTTCATCTCCAAAATTGCTGACCGAACCCTGTCATTCTTCAAAATTCTGAGGAAGACTGTTAAGTTCGATTGGGATGATTAGTGCGAGAAAGATTTCACGGATTTAAAATCATACCTCACTGAGCTCCCCATCCTCTATAAGCCGTTGGAGGTAGAAACATTGTTCGTCTACTTGTCTGCAGCTGAACAAGCCATGGGTTCTACTGTTATTCAGGAAGAGAGTACTACTCAGTACCCCATTTACTTCTTTGGGCATCTCCTGTAGGACGCAGAGACCCGAAGACTCAGGCCATATTTCTTAGCACATCTCATTGTGGTGCTCACCAATAGCCCGATTGGGCGCATCCTCACCAACCAGAAGCTTCGGGTCAGCTGATCTAGTGGACGGTAGAGTTGAGTGAGTATGGGATTGAGTACCACCCCTGTATTTCCATCAAGAGTACCACCCCCATATTGCAATCAAGACACAAGCTCTTGCTGATTTCATGCTCAAAGCTATCCCGGAGCTTGAAGCAGATGAAGTATGGAAAATTTATGTCGATGGTTCCTCCAATAGCAATCACAGTGGGGTCAGAGTTCTGATGATTTCCCCCAGGGGAGATACACTACATTTATCCATCCGACTCCACTTCCGGGCCACCAATAACGAAGCCGAATACGAGGCAATCCTAGCAGGGCTACAAGCAGCCAAGCAAGTGGGAGATGCTCGGGTTATCTTGCACTCAGACACTTAGCTCGTGGCCCAACAAATGAGATTAGGAATGAGCACTTGCAAAGGTATGTGCCCATATACGATCAACTGAAGTCTTCCTTCACTAAGGTTGTTCTGCAGAAGATATCCCAGACTGATAACGTCAAGGCAGACGAGCTAGCCAAATTGGCAAGCTCCATTATGTTATGCACACTGGAAGAGCCCAGTGCTTCGAAAGAAGTGGTGGCCCAGATCGGAGAAGAGGCTGCTGACACTACGTTACCCGACTGGAGAGAACCCTATATGGAGTTCTTACGGAGTGGAGCTGTGCCACCAGATGGGAAGAAAGTTCGACTTTTCCGTCGTAGGGTTGCCAGGTTCACGCTAGTCGGGGAGCAGCTTATAAAAGAGTATTCACTCGACCTCTGCTCAAGTGCATTGATCCAGAGGAGGTCGACTACATTATACAGGAGGTTCATGAAGGCATATGTGGAAGCCATATCGAGGGAAGATCCATGGCTAGGAAGATTATCCTGGCTGGATATTTTAGCCCATGTTGCAAACAAATGTCGTCAAATTTGTGGCTAGATGCGAAGCCTGCCAAAAGCATCAGTATGTCACACATCGCTCGACCAAACTACTTTGAACCTCCACTGTTTCCAGCCCCTTCGATCAGTAGAGGATGGACATTGTGGATCCTTTTCCGATCGGATCTCAATAGAAGAAATTCTTGTTAGTGCTGGTCGACTACTTCTCCAAATGGGTTGATGCTGAACCGCGCACGCACATCACGGAAGCCGCCATGATGAAAATCCTTTGGAGGGATATAGTCTGCAGGTACGACATCCCTTATAAGTTGGTGTCAGATAACGACAGACAATTTGCAAGGCACAAACTCAAAGAATGGTGTGAAGGACTGAGTATTCACCAAGCCTTCACATCAATCGCATATCCCCAAGGCAATGGCCAAGCAGAAGTCATCAACCGGGAGATCATTAGGGGGCTCAAGACAAAATTGGACCATGTCGGAGGTAGCTGGGTCGATGAGCTCCCCAGCATTCTATGGTCGTACTGCACAACTCCCAGGGAGGGAACAGGCCAGAGTCCTTTCAATTTGGTATATGGAGCAGAAGCGGTAATTCCGGTGGAGATAGGTGATGAATCCGTCCGGCGGCAACACTACAACAAATAAGACAATGATTAAGAATGACTGATTGACCTGGACCTAGTGGCAGAGGTACGAGAGAAGGCAGCTACCCGACTAGTTGCGTATCGCCAGCATATGCAGCAAGCGTACAATCACCAAGTGATCACCCGAACCTTCCAAGTAAGAGATAAGGTCTGGAAAAGAATCAAGCCGGTCGGCGACCCCGGAAAGCTCGAGCCATAGTGGAGCAGAGCCTACATCGTCGTCAAAAAGCTCAATGGAGGTAGCTATTATCTACAAGATGACAAGGGAAAAAATCTGGATAGGCAATGGCATGCAAATCACCTTCAGCCATATCGTACTCGGTGAATCTTGTGAGATATAATATGTATTAGTATACATGCTTGTACTGCTTTGTAGTTCCAATAATGAAAGAAACAAGTGAAATGCCTCATCAAGTCCCAGTACAATTGTTTAAAGATCCTACCATCTCGGGGTGCCGAGATGTCCGAGATAAGTAGGCTTAGTCGTGGTGCCGAGGATGCCCGACTAAGTGGAACTAAAGATCCTACCATCTCGTGGTGCCGAGGATGCCCGAGATGAGTAGGCCTGGTCGTGGTGTCGAAGATGCCCAACCAGGAGGAGCATAAAATCCTACCATCCCGTGGTGTCGAGGATGCCCGTGATGAGTATGCTTGATTGTGGTACAGAGGATGCCCGACAAAGTGGAGCATGATGATCCTACCATCTCGTGGTGCCGAGGATGCCCGAGATGAGTAGGCCTGGTGGTGGTGCCGAGGATGCCCGACCAAGAGGAGCTAAAGGTCATACCATCTCTTGGTGCCAAGAATACCCGAGATGAGTAGACTTGGTCGTGGTGCCAAGGTTGCCTGACCAGGAGGAGCATAAACTCCTACCATCTCGTAGTGTCGAGAATGCCCAAGATGAGTAGGCCTGGTCATGGTGCCGAGGATGCCCGACCAGGAGGAGCTAAAGATCCTACCATCTCGTGGTGTCGAGGATGTTCGAGATGAGTAGGCTTCGTCGTGGTGCCGAAGATGCCCGACCAGGAGGAGCATAAACTCCTACCATCTCATGGTGCCAACGATGCCCGAGATGAGTAGGCTTGGTCGTGATGCTGAGGATACCCGACCAGGAGGAGCTAAAGATCCTACCATCTTGTGGTGCCGAAGATGCTTGAGATGAGTAGATCTGGTCATGGTGCCGAAGATGCCCGACCCCGATGAGCATATACTCCTACCATCTCGTAGTGCCGAGGATGCCCGAGATGAATAGGCCTAGTCGTGGTGCCTAGGATGCCCGACCAGGAGGAGCATAAGCTCCTACCATCTCGTGGTACTGAGGATGCCCGAGATGGGTAGGCCTGGTCGTAGTACCGAGGATGCCCGACCAGGAGGAGCTAATGATCCTACTATCTCGTAGAGCCGAGGATGCCCGAGATGAGTAGGCCGGGCCGCGATGCTGAGGATGACCAACCAGGAGAAGCATAAACTCCTACCATCTCGTGGTGCCGAGGATGTCCGTGTTAGGATGTTTACTATAAGTCTAGCTTTTGTATGAACATCTATTTTGGAATAAAAATCACAATGGTCATGTTTTGCATTTTATTTGATATATGTGTGTAATTGTCCAATACATTACATTGTAGATAACATGGTGTGTAGTGTCACACAAAAGATCATGTTATCAACTCCTTGTAAAGTATAAGTAGTGGCTCATAACCGAGATAGATTTGGATAAACCATTGGAATGGTTATAGTGTAATTTGGTATTAGTCTGTCTTGACTATAGAATTATACTAGTGCACTTTGTGTGTATTAAGCAGGACCGATTTGAGGTGATTCGATTTATACTGACTATATAATCGAACAAGACCTCAGGTTATTATGGATGTACATGCTCTTAATCCCAATATAATAACAGACACATATACTTAATATTTATTTCTTTGATTTACCTATGACGAGATTTATTTGTTAAATTGATAGGTCTGGTAAGTTGAAAAA
Organism: Boesenbergia rotunda; assembly: GCA_024364735.1. Lineage (NCBI taxonomy): Eukaryota > Viridiplantae > Streptophyta > Magnoliopsida > Zingiberales > Zingiberaceae > Boesenbergia > Boesenbergia rotunda. The sequence goes on from JAGFNQ010005292.1 coordinate 37,064, forward strand.
TAATATTATTTACATGGTGTACCGTTGATTATAGATGGAAACCATGTCCTAGTGAGTCAGGTTGATGATGTCCCCTTGAGGAGCTCATAAAGTTCATCATGTTAAATCCTGTAGGTGGACTTGGTCCAACATGAGGATAAGGTTGAGTGGTACTACTCATGGAGTTAGATATTAATTAATTAAATTGTCAGTAATTTAATTAATTAATGGACATGCGATATCTTAAATACTGGGAGAAAATGTACATATAATAAGAAGGAGCCCATATTTAATTATGGGGTTGGTGCGGTAGTTCAATAATAACCCATTAGTGGAGTGGATTATTATTAACGGGTCGGGTTTAGGATCCGTTAGGAGACCAAAACCAACTCCTCCTCATGAGTCCTATTGTAGTCTATAAATACCTCATGAGCCATCAAGAGACAACAGATTAACCTAATTCTCTCCTTTCTCTCTCTCTCTCTCTCCTAGGGTTGGGCAGCGTCGGCTACAAGGGAGGAGGGACTCTCGGTAGGGTTGTGGAAGAAGGGAAGGAGATCTTTATCTCTTCTCTTCCTCTCTTCTCTTCTCTGTTGGGGCAATCGACCCTAGTATGATCGGGAGGATCATGGGTTTTGATGTGTGTGTGTTAATATGATTAAGTTAGAGTTTCATGTTGATCTAATATGTGTATGTGAGTGTGCAGGTTTGCAGGATACATATAGACTTGGTTGGATATCTTCAGGTACGGTGAAGGGTGGCATGGAGGTAAGCCGTGGGCTTGTGTGCACATCCGAGGGACCATGGACAAAGTAGGGACGATGAGCCGAGGGAAGCGGACTTCGAGGCGTACGTGAAGGATGACATGTGTTGGATCGGAGAAAACGATAGAGGGGGGGGGGTGAATATCGTTATAAAATTTTCAGAATACTAGAGAAGATACGCAGCGGAAAGTAACAGAACACACGCGAACACAAGTCGGTTTTACTTGGTTTGGAGTCGCGGTCGGCTCCTACTCCAAGGCCCACGGTCCTTGACCGTTTACTTTGGGCAATTCTATATTCAGGAAAACTTTTACAGATTGCTAGTACAGATATAGAATTGGAAATTGAATTAACAACACTTTCGTAATTTAAAGTTTTACCGACGCCCGAGGTGGATCGAATTTCGGAGCAGAGGGTCATCGTCGACGCTAGAATCTCGAAGCCGAACTTTGTTGGAGCGCAGTGCTTGAACGAACGTGTCTAGAGTGTAGAGAGCAATGAATGTTGAAGCCTTGGGGATGAACCCCCTTTTATAGCACCCTGGGGGTGCCTAACACGTGGCCTTCCCTGCGCGATCTCTTATCCGCAGGCTCGGTCAGCGCTTATCCATCTCCACTTGGGCGCCTGAGCTGATGGGGACGCCCGTGACCTCACGGGCACCTGAGCTGACTCAGTCCACAGGCATCGTGGCAGCTCGCTTCGATGTTCTGGTTTTTGCCTTTGCACTGGGGTGCCCGTATCCATACGGGCTCCTAACCCCAGTTAGGCGCCCAACTCCATTGGGGCGCCCGAGCTGCAGAAACACACTCCTTTGTTTCCTGCAACCAAGGTTAGTTCCAAAATAAGAAAGCAAAGTATGTTAGTCATTATTTACAGCCTCAGTTGTCTTGGTTCTGACTTCGGGTCTCCCAAATGGAACTCTAGGTCGAACCGACGCCTAATGTTCCCTCTACGGGGAACGCGTCCTCACCTACTCCTCCCGGGAGAATTTACCTTTTTGCCAACCGGCTCCTCCGGTTGGACTTTTGCCTAGCATTACTCCCCAGGTATTCGTGCCCAGTCCGTGGCCAGGACTTAGTGCCCAGTTTTACTCATCAGGTCTTCGGTGCCCAGCCCTCGGCCAGGTCTTAGTGCCCAATTCCTCGAACCAGGTCTTCGGTGCCCAGCCCTCGGCCAGGTCTTAGTGCCCAGTCCACGACCAGGACTTATTGCCCAACCTTATGTCAGGACTTAGTTGCCCAGCCCGCGGCCAGGACTTAGTGCCCAATTCTTAGAACCAGGACTTCGTGCCTAGTGTTCCTAGGACTTTTCCTGTACAATTGAGTAACATCGTTAGAGCACCAATAATACTTAACTTTGATCCCTTTGCCAATATCAAAACAAGGTTCGATATGGTGTTTCCGGCACCAACAGCATGAAGGCAAGCCGAGGGCTTGTGTGCGCATCTAAGGGACGAGGGCCAAAGTTGAAGAGGGCTTGAAGGCAATAGATCAAGGCTGCTGGAGCAGGAACGATGAGCCAAGAGATGCGAACTTCGAGGCATACGTGAAGGATGACATGGAGTCAAGCCGAGGGCTTGTGTGTGCATAGGTACGGGAGTCGAAGACGAAGAGGGCGTGAAGGCAACAGATCAAGGCTGCTAGATGAAGAGTCAACCAGGTCGTGAGGGTTCGAGTACTGAGGGAATTGTACTCGGGATCTAAGTCGTGAGGGTTCAAATGCGGAGAGAAATGTACTTGGGAAGGGTAACCCTAGACTTAGGGATGGACCAGTCGACTAATCCTGTGATCAGAATTTGAAGAGTCAGGCTGTGACTTTCGAATTCACAAATCCCAGTCGACTGGTACTGGACCAGTCGACTGGTAACGATCATTTTAGCCTCGAGCTCTATTTAAGGGAACTCGTTTAAGGCTGTTTCTTCTTGGCAAAACTTGCTTGGTTAAAGCTAGTTAGTAGCCTATAGTGCTCAGGGATTGTCCAAGGTTTGTGGCGAAGTTTTTCCACCCACAAGGAGCGATAAGAGCTAGCCGGAGGTGCTCCAGAGAATCATCCACCGAACGATCGGGATCGTCCATCTTACAGACAACCATGGAGTAGGAGTTTCATCTCCGAACCACGTAAATTGGTGTGTTCTATTAGTTGTTAGTTTTTATTTTCATTTTCATTGTGTTTCCTCTTGCACACTAACAACTTGTAGGAAGTAAAATCGAAAATAAGCTATTCACCCCCCTCTAGCTTAACGGTAAGATCCTAACAAGTGGTATCAGAGCGAAGGTTCGCTCATCTACCGACTAACCGCCAAGAGAGCAATAAGCTTGAGGAGATGATGATTGAAGAAAGTTGGGTGATGACATCAATGTCCCACCTCCCTATGATTGCGAGGATTTCGACTATTGGAGGATGCAGACAAAGACTTGGTTCGGCATGGATTGGACCTACATGATTGCGCTTGAAGAGTCATTTGAAGTCCCAAAGGATAACTACGGGAAAAAGCTCCGACCAAGTTATAGGAATAAGGAACAACAATCACAAGCAAAGATAAATGAAATGGTAATTTCAATTTTAGTTAATATTTTTCCTAATAATGTAATTAGTGGTGTAGGTGAATATCAAAATGCACATGAGTTATGGAACAAGGTGATAGCCTTCCATGAAAACCCTACATAAGCTAAATTAGTGGAAAAGGCCAAGGAAATAAGCTCAATGGTTCAAGAAGAGGAGGAGGACCAAGCGGATGAAGAAAGAAGTTTAACATCCGAAGAAGAGGAAAAAGAGGAAAAAGAAAAAGATGCATCCATCTCTTCAAGTGAAGTGGCGCAAGAAAGTGATAGATCATCCACTTCATCAAGGGAAGAAGGAGAGATCTCCACTTCAAGAATTGAGGGGGAGGAGAGACCCTCTTCAATACCGGAGCAAGAAGAATCCTCAACCTCCACCAAAGTAAGGACAAAAGACCACATCATTTGCTTTGGATGCAACAAGAGGGGACACTACAAGGACAAGTGTCTATTAGGAAAAAAGGAGATAAACCCTAAACCCAAGTTAATTCATTTAACATCTAACACGGGTTGTAGGGAAAAGAGGAAGAAAAATCACATTAGATGCTTCACATGTGGAGAGCTAGGGCACTATCACACCAAATGTCCAAGAAAAGGAGATCTCAAGAAATTGGAGCATTTGGGAGAAAGAGGAAAAGAAGAGAAGCTCACATCAAGGGGGAGCTATAAGGGTAAGGGAGTTAATCCCTAACTGTAAGAATGTTTCAAATTTCTCTATGTGTGGTAGAAGTAATTAAAATTGCTTGCCTATGCATAATTTTGGTTTCAAGTATCATGATAAAAATAGGGCTAATATTGCGTGCCAAAATTCTAAGGAATCCATGTATCATGATAAATCTAGAACTTTTAGACCTAAGGACCAAGGCATTAACCCTAAGAAAGGGAGACACATGCCTAGACAAATGGGTAGATCTAGGAATGTCCAAGATGGGCATGGTGATAAATCTAGAACTTTTAGACCCAAGGACCAAGGCATAAACCCTGAATGAGTATTTTATAACACAAGTATTCAGGGTTTAGGGGGAGTGTGAGAAAAAAAGGATTTTTTCAAAATCTTACCTTATGTTATTAACTGATATAAAGTTAACGTTGAATTGTGTAAAATTGCTATACTTCATTTTTACCTTATGTTCTTAATTGTTATAAAGTTTTTACTTAACTTTGAATTGTATTGCCATAAATCAAAAGGGGGGAGATTGTTGGTGCAGGAAGCACCATATCGAATCTTGTTTTGATATTGGCAAAGAATTCAAAGTTAAGTTCATTTGTGATCTAATAAAGTTACTTGAGTGTGCAGAAAGAAATCCTAGCGAAGGGCTGCTAGGCACCTGGCGAAGGAATGCCAGGATACAAAGCCCTAGCGAAGGACTGCTAGGCACCTGGCAAAGGAATGCCAAGATACAAAGTCCTAGCGAAGGGCTGCTAGGCACCTGGCGAAGGAATGCCAGGATGCAAAGCCCTAGCGAAGGAATGCTAGGCACCTGGCGAAGGAATGCCAGGATACAAAGTCCTAGCGAAGGGCTGCTAGGCACCTGGCGAAGGAATGCCAGGATGCAAAGCCCTAGCGAAGGACTGCTAGGCACCTGGCGAAGGACTGCTAGGATCCAAAGACCTAGCGAAGGACTGCTAGGCACCAGGCGAAGGACGGCTTGGTACTGAAGACCTGGCGAAGGACAGCTAGGCACCTAGCGAAGGACTGCTGGGAAAAAGTCCAACCGGAGGAGCCGGTTGGCATCAGGTAAATTCTCCCGAGAGGAGTAGGTGAGGATGCGTTCCCCGTCGAGGGAACAGTAGGCGTCGATTCGACCTAGGGCTCCATTTTGGAGGCCCAAAGTCAGAACCAAGACAGCTAAGGCTGTATAAAATTAATATAATATTGCTCTATATTGTTTTGGACTAACCCTGGATGCAGGACCGAAGGAACGAGTGTCTGCAGCTCAGAGAGCCTCAAAGGAGTGAGGCAGCAGCTGACCAGGGCGCCCGGAGTGTCCCGGGCGCCCCCAAGGTGAACACAAAACACAAGAAGCAAAGGCAGGCTTCGACAACTCATGGGCGGGGCGCCCCCGTGCTCCCGAGCGCCCCCCCATGCTCCCGGGCGCCTCCAGCGTCCCGGGCGCCCCCAGTGCAAGCCAACGTAGCAGAAGCCAGCGAAGCCAAGGGATAAGAGTTGACCCGGTCAACCCGGGCGCCCCCAGCGTCCCGGGCACCCCCGTCAAGATCTGATCCCGAGTTTGAAGGGATCAGAGCTGACCGAGTGGAACTCGGATCGGCCGACGCGTGGGGGGGGGGCGCCCCCGACGTCCCGGGCGCCCCCAGGGGCTATAAATAGGCCCTCGACCCCAAGGCTTCGAACAACAAATTCTGTCAACGCTTCTACGCTCTTCTGCTCCCGCGCTCTGCTCTGGAAACCTCCCAACTCGAGATACAAGCGCCGACGGCGTCCCTCCGCTCCGAAAATTCAATCTACACCGGACGTCGGTAACGAAGAGCTTTCTTTAAAGTTTACATTACTATACTTGTAATTCAATCTTGTAAACTGGTTTTGCGAAAATATAGAATTGCCCGTAGAAAACGGTCAACGATCGTGGGCCTTGGAGTAGGAGCTGACCGCGACTTCGAACCAAGTAAAAAACTTGGTGTTTGCGTGTTTGATTTAAATTTCTACTGCGTAATTTCTCTAACTTATTAATCCGAACGTTTTACGATATTCACCCCCCTCTATCGTTTTTCTCGATCCAACAAGTGGTATCAGAGCGGGGTAGCTCAAATCTAGTGCAACCACCAATTTGAGAGTTTTTTTCGGATTTACGAAATTTTTAATCTTATTTCTTTTCTTTCTTGTTAATCGAGGTTAGTGCAACACCACTCGACCTTTTCTTTCTTGTTAATCGAGCCTTTTTCAATTTTCAATTATTATTTTCTCACCATTACTCAGAATTGATAAAACGAACCATTTTTGAAAATTTGTCATAAATTTTTTTATTATTATTTTAATATTTTTCTTGAAATTCATGCTAAGCAAAAATTTTTCCAAACAGTAAATTCTTACTTTTTCATCATTAATCAAAATTGATAAAGTAAACATTTTCAAAAATTTGTCATTAATTTTTATTTTATTTTATTATTATTTTACCTCGGAATTCGTGCAAACACTTTTATTGAGCTAGTTTTTTTTTCTCTCTCCCGCACTACTAATCCAAGACCAAGTCTTGGTACATTTTTTTGTGTTTCTTTTGTGTACGAGGTATAAACTAAATGGCCAACCAAGAATGGAACAGTGCCCGCCCACCGCTCTTCTCTGGCGAAAATTTCAACTCCTGGAGAAATCTAATGGAATTCCACCTGAAGGCTAATCTGGATTTATGGTTGATAATCCAAACGGGGTTCACATTCCCCACAGAAGAAGGAACATCGATCACTTGGGACAAACTGGATGAACCAACACTGAGGAAGATCGAGACAGATGCAACGGCTACTGCAATCCTACAATGTGGCCTAACCAATGAAGAATTGAAGCGGGTCGGATCCTTCAGATGTGCTAGAGAAATCTGGGAAAAACTGATTGACCTTCATCAAGAGATCTCAGATGAAGAAGAAGATCAGGTAAGTTATCTTGCCCTTTCGGTCCAAGCACAAACAGCCGAGTCAGAGTCTGAACCCGAATCCAAAGTCGAACCAGAATCAGACGACGAATTGACTGAGACGGTAACCAATTTTGAATTCTTTTCAAAATTAGAATTAAATAATCAAACAGATACTGTAATGGTCGAGGAAGGTGTAAATTCTTTTGCAGGGAAAAATCCTAAAGAACCACCAAAGAAGGAGCTTCAACTAGTACCCGAGTTCGACTCAGACACAGAATAAGAAGATGAGCCTAGATCCGAGGCGGCAAGAATCAAGGGGGAGATTCCCAATAAGGAACCAAAAGGTAAAAGTGTAAAATTAGATTTTAAAAATCATGTAATTTGTTACACATGTAGGGAGAGAGGGCACTACCAAAGTGAGTGTCCTACTCGTAAGATTCGAATGACACCACCGACGGCGACAAAGGAATCGGTTCCAAAAGCACAAAAGGACAAAAGTCGAATTCAATGCTTCAAGTGCCAGGAGTTCGGGCATTACAAAAGTGAATGCACAGATAAAAGAGCTACCAAAAATGCCGGACAAACAATCAACAAAGGTAAATTTACAGTATTTGAAAATCCGTTATTTACCTTGAATAATGTGATTGATTCATGTAACTTAATTAAAGCAAATTTCAAAAAATTGAAACAAGAAAATGAAACCCTAAAACATAAGGTCAATAAGTTAGAAAATTTAATTCATAATCTTGCTGATTTCGAAAATCCAGAGTATTACTCCAATTGTGACCTTACTTAGACAATTGTTTGTTTTAATTATGTGTTCCTTTTATTTTTATTTTTTTTTGCTTAGAATTAGGATTGGTTAGTATAAGGACTAAATCAGTTAATTGAAATTTGAACAACATAGTATTGGGTGGAGGTGAGATGATAGTACGTTAGGGAAGCCATCTTGGCGGAACTAGCCGAAGCTACCGATCCAAGACCCAAACTAGTTAGACCAGAATTTCTCAAAAAGTAATCTTGAAAATGAAATTTCACTAAAAGGTTTTGTCAAGGAAAGGGTTGATGATCCAATAAGACTACGGCCAAAGAAGGCCTTGTGCCTCGCCAAGACCTGAAAGCCAATTTTTGAAATTCAAATTCAATTTACTCTTTGTCAAATTCGAATCTAACACAAATTTTCAGTTAATCTTAAATTCATAACAAATTTTTCAAAATTAATAAAATTAACCATGCTTTCAAAATTAAAATATTTATCTCACAAAACCCATAAGGTTAACATGCTTGATCACGTAGAACTGGGTGAGACATCTAGGACCTAAAAGCATAAATCTCTATTTTCAAATTATTTCAGTTTACTGTACCCTACTTTTTCATCTCTATCTTTTTTTTTCAAAATATTGAATTTCATGTTAAATATCACAATAGACTCATTTTAAATAGAATCTAGGGCTTGTTTGATTTAGTTATTGATTGGTCAAACATAGTCAACTGAGTCAAACATGGTCACCATAGTCAAACCTGGTCAACACTGAAATCCCTTAAGGAACTCAGATAAAAGTTAGTCTATGTTGGATACAGGGCCTTCTTAATCTTCTTCGAAAAAATCAGATTTTTCAAAAACCTTATGCTCTAAAACTTATTATCATCTCAAAATAAGGTTTTCAAAAATTGGCTCAAAAACCTTGGTATATTACTTTGAAAAACCATTATCATTTCAAATTTTTTTTTAGGGCTTATGCTTTAAAAATTATCTTCGTTTCAAGTTGTGGTTTTAAAAAATCATCTCCTTAAAAGTTATCATATCTAGAAGGTTATTCAAAATTATTCTTTTGATTTTAATAAACCCTAAAGACACAGAGGAAGGTCCACTTTAGGGATGGAAATAGGTCAGGCGGCCTGTCAGGGGCCTGTGGCCTGGCCTGTATTTGGCCTGGCCTGGCCTGTTAAAAATTAAAATAATAAACAGGCTTTTTTGAAAGCCTGATTTTCTTATCAGGACAGGCTCAGACTCAATATAAAGCCTATAAAGCCTGACAGGCCGGCCTGGGCCTGTTAAACATGTATTCTATAATTTACCAAATGTCAAAATATAATGTAAATGTAGAGTTTCGATCTCTGGCCTCCTGCCCAAGCCAATACTTATCTACACCCACCTAACCAACAAATCATATCTGTTTTGATTAATATTGCTAGCTTCAAATCTATATCTATCATGTTTTTGAATTAAATTATAGGCTTTGTAAACAGGCCATAGGCCAGGCCAGGCTATCGAACAGGCCAGGCTCAGGCCTAAAATAAAGCCTGTAACAGGCCACAGGCCAGGCTCAGGCCTGTTTGCTATTATACAGGCCTGGCCTGTTAAGGTGAAAGCCTGGCCTGGACTGGCCTGTTTCCATCCCTAGTCCACTTCATGATTTACAAGGACTCCTAGGATGCGTAAAATTTAGGGGGAGTTTGAGTCAAAAGAAGAATTTTGAAATTTCTTTTGGTAATTATTTGTTTTGAAGTTATTAAATAATTCTTATAATTTAAATCAAACCCTAAAACTCAGAGGAAGATCGCTTGTAGTCAACAAGCTTCCTAAGACTGGGTCAAGTTTAGGGGGAGATCAAATTAAAAGAATTATTGAACATTTTCAAAATTATATGTTTTCATGCACTGCAAGTTTAAAATCCTTTTGAAAACTTAAATAATTTTTCATTCAAAATACTATTATTTTATTTTTCAAAATTCTTGTGGCTTATGAAGTTACTTTTATAATATTTACTTCGGTTGAAAAATTTCCATGACACTTAAGAAATGCCCTTGTAGTTAACAAGGTTTCCTAGGATTGTGTCAGACTGGAAAAGAAACCTAGTCAAGTAAAATATTATGTTTTCAAAATGCATAATACTTTTCAAAAATTACTCATATTTTTCAAAGTCTAATAGTTTTCAAAAACTTCACTTAGACTTTCCAAAAAGGCTCAATTTGTTTTTTTTAAAAATACTTATATTTTCAAAAAAAAATTGCATAATATCTTTCAAAGTGACTTATATTTTTAAGATACAGAGTACTTGCATCTCTCAAAAAGCTCAATATCTTTTAAAGTACTTGCAGTTTTTAAAATATTCAAAACAAGTAAGCTTATTGATTAAATATTTTTTGTCATGCATGGACTCAATGAAAATATACACTTGACTGCAATTCTAATTTTTTGAGAATGATTCTTCATTCTTTCAAAATGCTGTTAATTAAAAATTATCATTTTTAACATTATTCTCTCACTCAAATATTTATGTTTTCAAAACCCATGAGCTCTGATACACAAATTTTAAATGTTTTTTAAAATATATTTTTCAAGAGTTCTTTATTGATATATGATCAAGGGAGAGAGTAGAAAAAGTTCTTCCTTAAACTTTTTCCCTTTTTAAAGAAACTTTATTGAAAACTTCGAGTTGCTCTTAATTAAGAATTTCCTTTGTGATACTCAGAAGTTTTTCAAAATACCTTTTTCAAAACTGAACTTAGAAATGGTCTAAAACATAAGGAGAAAAATTTCACATTAAGGGGGAGAGAAAGGAAATTTTGTTTAATTTTTTTTTAAAGTGCTTCAAAAATTTCTAAGCATTTCTAAGTGTTTCAAAAAATTTTTAAGTGCATGTTTTTTTTAAGTAAAATTCTTCTTAGTAAACAAAACTTGTCTGAGCAAAAACTGATTGAAAGTTTTGGCAAATGTTTCTAAGTAGAGTTTTTTTGGTGAAAAACTTGTCTAGAAGTTCTACAAATTTTGTTTTTCAAAATACACAAAGTATTTCCAAGCAAATTCGTCTAAGTGTGCAAATTATTTTTAAACAAAATTTTCCCAATTCTCAAAGTTAAACTCTTTAAAATTTTGACTTCAAAATTTTGCCTAAGTTTTGCAAAGCCTTGTAAGTAAAAGTTGTTTAACAAAATGTAGGTTTGCAAAATTTTTTAATTTTTACCTTGTTCACCCATGTTTATTTTTGATATATGTCAAAAGGGGAGGAAAGGTCAAAGTTAAGTACTTTATAACACAAGTATTCAGGGTTTAGGGGGAGTGTGAGAAATAAAGGATTTTTTTTTCAAAATCTTACCTTATGTTATTAACTGTTATAAAGTTAACGTTGAATTATGTAAAATTGCTATACTTCATTTTTACCTTATGTTCTTAACTGTTATAAAGTTTTTACTTAACTTTGAATTGTGTTGCCATAAATCAAAAAGGGGGAGATTGTTGGTGCAGGAAGCACCATATCGAACCTTGTTTTGATATTGGCAAAGGATTTAAAGTTAAGTTCATTTGTGATCTAATAAAGTTACTTGAGTGTGCAGAAAGAAATCCTAGCGAAGGGCTGCTAGGCACCTGGTGAAGGAATGCCAGGATACAAAGCCCTAGCGAAGGACTGCTAGGCACCTGACGAAGGAATGCCAGGATACAAAGTCCTAGTGAAGGGCTGCTAGGCACCTGGCGAAGGAATGCCAGGATGCAAAGCCCTAGCGAAGGAATGCTAGGCACCTGGCGAAGGAATGCCAGGATACAAAGTCCTAGCGAAGGGCTGCTAGGCACCTGGCGAAGGAATGCCAGGATGCAAAGCCCTAGCGAAGGACTGCTAGGCACCTGGCGAAGGACTGCCAGGATCCAAAGACCTAGCGAAGGACTGCTAGGCACCAGGCGAAGGACGGCTTGGTACTGAAGACCTGGCGAAGGACAGCTAGGCACCTAGCGAAGGACTGCTGGGCAAAAGTCTAACCGGAGGAGCCGGTTGGCATCAGGTAAATTCTCTCGAGAGGAGTAGGTGAGGACGCGTTCCCCGTCGAGTGAACAGTAGGCGTCGATTCGACCTAGGGCTCCATTTTGGAGGCCCAAAGTCAGAACCAAGACAGCTAAGGCTGTATAAAATTAATATAATATTGCTTTATGTTGTTTTGGACTAACCCTGGATGCAGGACCGAAGGAACGAGTGTCTGCAGCTCAGAGAGCCTCAATGGAGTGAGGCAGCAGCTGACCAGGGCGCCCGGAGTGTCCCGGGCGCCCCCAAGGTGAACACAAAACACATGAAGCAAAGGCAGGCTTCGACAACTCATGGGCGGGGCGACCCCGTGCTCCCGAGCGCCCCCATGCTCCCGGGCGCCCCCAGTGCAAGCCAACGAAGCAGAAGCCAGTGAAGCCAAGGGATAAGAGTTGACCCGGTCAACCCGGGCGCCCCCAGCGTCCCGGGCGCCCCCGTCAAGATCTGATCCCGAGTTTGAAGGGATCAGAGCTGACCGAGTGGAACTCGGATCGGCCGACACGTGGGGGGCGCCCCCGACGTCCCGGGTGCCCCCAGGGGCTATAAATAGGCCCTCGACCCCAAGACTTCGAACAACAAATTCTGTCAACGCTTCTACACTCTTCTGCTCCCGCGCTCTGCTCCGGAAACCTCCCAACTCGAGATATAAGCATCGACGACGTCCCTCAACTCCGAAAATTCAATCTACACCGGACGTCGATAACGAAGAGCTTTCTTTAAGTTACATTACTATACTTATAATTCAATCTTGTAAACTGGTTTTGCGAAAATATAGAATTGCCCGTAGAAAACGGTCAACGACCATGGGCCTTGGAGTAGGAGCCGACCGCTACTCCGAACCAAGTAAAAAACTTGGTGTTTGCGTGTTTGATTTAAATTTCCGCTGCGTAATTTCTCTAACTTATTAATCCGAACGTTTTACGATATTCACCCCCCCCTCTATCGTTTCTCTCGATCCAACAAATTCTCGCAGCTGAGAGGAGCAAAGGGGAGGGTTTCGCCGGAGTTCCATTCCGCCGATTGCTTCTGTTGATCGCCGATCTCCATCGACCGAAGCTGAAGGACCGTAAGGAGGGGTTCTCCGACGCTGTTCTCAAGGTTTTGGGCTCGATCGCGAATCAGTGTGTCAAGAAGAAGAGTTCGAAGGAAATGTTTCAGCTACTGACCGATCGTGGTGACCGGACAGAGTTGCATCTGATCGATCCCGTGACCGATCAGAAGAGGACCTGATCAGTCGGTTGACCGATCAGGAAGGCCAGTACATAGCAAATTGATCCAGGGAGTTTTCCTTCGTTGGTTTTTGAGCTAGGGGGTTCATAGCTTGACCTTTGTATGACGGCAAAGGGAAGTCTTGTTGATAAACTGATTTGATGTTCAATTTAGAATAGTTTTGATTTTAAACATGTATTTCTTCAATTGCTCTAGCTTGTTTCCATTACACGTCAAGCCAACTTCTTAAGAATTGTTTTGTTTTAGCTTTCAATTTCTGCAATTCATTTCCTGCAATTAATTCCCTGCAATTAGTTCTTTAATTTCAGTTCAATAGTTGAAGTCGAATTGCTTAGTTCCTTTCAAAAGTTTAAGAGTAGTCCTTGCAATTTCCTAATTCGTTTTTGTTTAGTCAAGTCTATTTTGTTCCGAATTGTTATTTCATATTGTCATCTCTTATCGCAAACAAACCCCCATTTTATTAGAAAACCCAAAACATTTGACGACAACAACTTTCAAGCTCGAGTTAAACTTCCACAACTAGTCCTTGGAAAAATACGACCTGAGGCCCCTATTCTACATTTCAATTTTGTTAGCCAGTGTTTTTAGTTTATAAATATCTAAATTTGAGGCTCATCGTGACACTAGTATTGGGCTAACATCAAAGACTAACTTGAGTCTTAATTCTAGGGAGTTAGCACATCAAGAGGGAGTTATATGGAGGAAGAGATGGAAATAAGACTATATTGCATGGAAATTAGTTTTCAATGTGTAGATGTCATGTAAATCAATGCTAGGGATGCATTGAGGTTGGGGATGAGAAGATATATCGAGGAGAGATCAGAATTAGGACTTTAGGTCAAGGACAATTTGAACAAATTAGATAGTTTTGAGTTTCGTGCCAAACATGGGATTGGGAATAGATTTACTTGTAAACATATTTTTCCCAAGTAGACATAGATGCCACAAATCTCTCCATGATGTTTCAGATTTTTCGGAGATTTGTGGAATTAGTTATACGTTTCTGAAATTAGGACAGAAAAGCTGGAATTAGGGTATCAGTCGACTGGTCTAGTACAAATCAGAAACTAAGGTATTCGAAGATACCTAGGGCAGTCGACTGATCTTTTTGTTCGGTTTGCTAGTCGACTGCCCCTGATCTACGAGTGGTTTTAAAATAAATAGCCGCGCAGGGGGTAGCACCACCCCCTACAAGTTCTTCTCTCCCTCGACCTTCCTTTCAGCTCCAAGCCTTCCCCAAGCCCTAAAATCACATTCCTAGTCTTCCTCCAACTCAGATCCAAGCCTAGGGCAAGAAGGGCATCTTCGTTGAGTCAATCACGATCATCTTTCACCATGCAACGTGCGGGAAAACGGTAACGACATATGTGGTTTATTTTTCATGTTTAGTTCATGATTCATGACTAACTTGTCCCATTTTACATGTTTTTCCTTGTTTTCCTTCCTTGTGGGGTCATTTTTGGTACATGCATGGGGGTAATTGCATTTTAGAGTTGTACAAAAGAGGAGAATGGGTGAGGGGTCATCCCAACAGCGTCTTGTAGATCCTGAGGCACCTCGGTTCGGTTTCGAGGAATGCCGATGGAGATTTGCAAATACCGACTTTGCATTAATGAATTGTAGGCATCTTAATCGGTCATATTTTCAAGAGAAAACCCCTAACATTGCTGAGATGATCACCTATTTTGGTCTAAAGTAGCTGGTCTATTGTCAGCACTATATTAACCTTGACCTGTGTAAAGAGTTTTATGCCAACCTTACATGCATTAGTCCCGATGATGGGATTTATGAGTCCATGGTGGCAGGAGTGACCATCCCCTTTTCACCTGCAGTCTTAGGAACATTTTTAGAGTGTAGGGCTTCCAATAATACATTCACATGTTTTCCAAAAGTTATAGAGCCCTTCACCTTCCCTAATGTTACTATTGATCAAATCCATCGCCACTACTTTGAAAAACCGACCTCACCTACGGCGTATCTTTAGAGCCAAGCGCATGACTCCTATTAGCAACGTATTGTACAAAATTATCTTGATTGCATTTTACCTATTGTTACCAAGGGAAGGTCGAAGATTCGACTGCCTCACTTGATAATGATGTACGCATTAGAAAGGAGGTTAGATATTGACATCACCCTGCATGTCTTTACATCCATTGTCCATTTTTCGCATAGTGTCAATTCAAAGATCTACATGCCCTTCTGTCATGTCTTGATCGAGTTCTTTGAATCTAGAGGTATTTGCACTACTAGAGGTCAGGTACATCGTCTGTCCAAGGACTAAGATCAGATCGGTTCACGACAGCTGTCCTTGGCGAGGATTGAGTGCCAGCAGGGGTGATGGTCTGGAGACAGCGTCCTGGTGCCTCCAGTTCAGATGATGAGGAGGAGGTTGCGCCTGCTGCTGCTGCTAGGGTTACACAGGAGCAGTTCTCCCTACTACAGTTAGAGGTGCATGGTCTTTGGGAGGGCTTTCAGATGTTTCAGCAGCAGCAGGTTGATATACAACAGCGGCAGGTTGCCATTCAGGGGGAGGTTCATGGTCTCACACAGTTTTGTCAGGGGTTCCAACAACGACAGGATGAGATGGATGTGATGATGCAGATCTAGAACCTGATGTATCAGGCCCCTCCTCCTCCTCCTCCAGGCGATGACATGTAGTGCAGCTTGAGTTGATGGTGATTGTGTTGGGAGTATATCTAGCGTAGACATTTTATTTATCTCTCAAACACTTAATTTAGGCTTTTAATATTTGAAAACTTCGAGGCTATGGTCCTTGTGACATCTTTTATGCTTGAGTTTGAGCTTTGTATGAAACTTTGAATTTATGTTTTCATATTGCTTATATGAATTTTCAGTTCATGATTTGATGTTGCTCATATGAAATAATGCTATCTTGATATTGTGAAGTATAAGAAAAGTTTGATATATATATATATATATGTCTATCTAGAGGTAAGGGATGAGAAGGGGGAGGTTTTATCATGTACCTTATCTTGAGAATATATATAAAGAAAAAGGAAGATTTGAAAATAATTCTATGTTTGAAATGGTATAAGATGGGCTTGGCAAACACATAGAATCAAATGTAGGCTTGAGAGTTGATACAAAATGATGGTTTTTCAAAGAATTGGAGTTTTTGTCAAATGTCAAGCATATTTGATATTTTTCACGAAACTATATTTTTCTAAGGTAGACTATATCTTAACAAATATGCTTGCAAAGTTTCAAATTTTTCTGAATTTTATGGAATTTTCTAGGGGTTTCTGAATTTAGGCTGAAAATTCAGAGTTACGGAGTATCAGTCGACTGCCCTTAGGGCAGTCGACTGATCTATCTGTGGGTTTCCGAATTGAAAGCACCAGTCAATTGATGCTGGATCAATCGACTGATCTTTCTGGTTGTTGATTTCTGAGGGGTTTTCATAAATATATTAGGTTCTTATCGACACTAGGGCTAGGATTGCTTGGGGCAATCATTTTGATGGTGTCAAAGGGGGAGAACTTATGGTGTTAAGTTAGGTTTGACTTAACTTGGTGTTATGGAAAATTAAAAATATTATGAAGGGCACAGGTTAAGGGGGAGGACATGTTTATGTCTCTTAATGTGCTATGTCTTTAATTTTCAATTGTTATTGTTGTTTTTGCACCTAACTTAAACATATTGTCACACATCAAAAAGGGGGAGATTGTTGGGACAATCGGCCCAAGTATGATCGGGAGGATCATGGGTTTCGATGTGTGTGTATCAATATGATTAAGTTAGGATTTCATGTTGATCTAATATGTGTATGTGAGTGTGCATGTTTGCAGGATACACATAGGCTTGGTTAGATGTCTTCAGGTACGGTGAAGGGTGGCATAGAGGCAAGCCGTGGGCTTGTGTGCACATCTGAGGGACCATGGACAAAGCAGGGACGATGAGCCGAAGGAAGCGGACTTCGAGGCGTACGTGAAGGATGACATGAAGGCAAGCCGAGAGCTAGTGTGCACATCTGAGGGACGAGGGCCAAAGTCGAAGAGGGCTTGAAGGCAACAGATCGAGGCTGTTGGAGCAGGAACGATGAGTCGAGGGATGCGGACTTCGAGGCATGCGTGAAGGATGGCATAGAGTCAAACCGAGGGCTTGTGTGCGCATCTGATGGACGGGAGCCGAAGACAAAGAGGACGTGAAGGTAACAGATCAAGGCTGCTGGATGAAGAGTCAACCAGGTTATGAGGGTTCGAGTACTGAGGGAATTATACTCGGGAACTAAGTCGTGAGGGTTCGAATGCGGAGAGAAATGTACTCGGGATGGGTAACCCTAGACTTAGGGATGGACCAGTCGACTGATCCAGGATCAGTCGACTAGTAGTGACCAGAATTTGAAGAGTCAGGCCGTGACTTTCGAATTCGCAAATACCAGTCGACTGGTACTAGACCAGTCGACTGGTAACGGTCATTTTAGCCTCGAGCTCTATTTAAGGGAGCTCATTTAAGGCTGTTTCTTCTTGGCGAAACTTGCTTGGTTAAAGCTGGTTAGTAGCCTATAGTGCTCAGGGATTGTCCAAGGTTTGTGGCGAGGTTTCTCCACCCACAAGGAGCGACAAGAGCTAGCCGGAGGTTCTCCGAGGAATCATCCATCGAATGATCGGGATCGTCCACCTTACGGGCGACCGTGGAGTAGGAGTTTCATCTCCGAACCACGTAAATTGGTGTGTTCTATTAGTTATTAGTTTTTATTTTCATTTTCATTGTGTTTCCGCTTGCGCACTAACAACATGTAGGAAGAAAAATCGAAAGTAAGCTATTCACCCCCTCTAGCTTAACGGTAAGATCCTAGTATTCTCTCCCTTAGGGCGTGCAACATCAACAAGGAAGAAGGAGAGGTTTCGGCACAAGGGAGAAGGAAGAAGGAGAACTTCTTCTTCCTTTGGGCCGGCGACAACAAGAAGGAAGGATTCCTTCTTTTGGTCGGTGCAAGCAAGAGGAAGAAGAAAGTGGTGTTTGGTGGCTTCGTTTCTTGGAATACCATCGCCTCCACGGTGTCCAAGAAGAGGATAGGAATACGATAGAAGATCGAGAGGTAAAACAAGAGGTATAACTTTTGTTTTCATGCTTAGTTTATTGTATTTTGTTTTTCTCATGGACCCCGAATTGAACACAAAAACCGGCGATCAATAATTTGTCATATATTCCGCGGCTAATCAATAAAAGGAGTTAGATTGCTTGAACAATAAGTTTGTTCAAGCGACCACTCAATCGAATAACACGATGATGAAGTAGGTAGTTCAGAAAGTTTTCTTTCCATCCGGATTTGTTCTAATCAATAGAATTTTAATCCGGGGATATGAAGAGAAATCCACAACCGAACAACCAACAGCCCGAGATGAGTAGACCTGGTCGAGGTGCCAAGGATGCCCTGTTGGTGCAATCTTGGCTAGGTCAGGGTTGACCTAGTTTGACTAGGCTCGGGTGAGCTTATGTCTACTAAGCTTGGTAAGCTTAAGGTTGGATGTTTCAATGTTTGATAATGATATTTGAATATTGTGTGAGTCAAGTGGGTCAAGGTTGATTGGAGACTTGACTGGAAAAGACCTAGTGGGACTAGACACACCTAGTGGGACTAGGTGAAGTCCAGGTGGATCGGGGAGATCACACGCTAGCATGGGAAAAGACCTAGTGGGACTAGGTGAAGTCCAGGTGGATCTGGGAGATCGCACGCTGGCATGGGAAAAGACCTAGTGGGACTAGGTGAAGTCCAGGTGGATCGGGAAGATCGCACGCTGACATGGAAAAAGACCTAGTAGAACTAGGCACACCTAGTGGGACTAGGTGAAGTCTAGGTGGATCGGGGAGATCACACGCTAGCATGAGAAAAGACCTAGTGGGACTAGGTGAAGTCCAGGTGGATCGGGGAGATCGCACGCTGGCAAGGTGGAAGTCTACCGAGAGACTAGACCTAACTCGAGGGTTAGGCAAACCTAGTTGGGAATCAGGTTAAGTCCTAGTTGGGAGCTAGGCAGGAGAAATCCAGGTTGGTCAAAGGGTTGATCGGATACTTGGTAGAGAAGTCCTAATATGTCACGGTTGACCAAGGTCAGGGAAGGGAACCTTATACTTGTGCACACAAGTTAGGGTTGGACTCAATCGATTGGGTAATCGATTTAGGATTGGTTTCTCGCGAACAGAAGTCTTCTTGATCGATTGGGTGATCGATTAAGGAAGGTGTGAATTGATTGGGTAATCGATTGGGAGAAATAAGTTGCGAGAACAGAATGTAGCTGGATCGATTAGGCAATCGATTCAGCCTTCTCTTAATCGATTGATCAATCGATTAAGAGGTCCAATAATCGATTGAGCGATCGATTACCGCAGTATTGCGCGAGAGCACAGAAAGGTGCTGAATCGATTCAACAATCAATTAAGGTTGTTCTTAATCGATTGGCTAATCGATTAAGCTTCAAAAAATAGCCGTTGAACAGCTAAGTCTGACGTGGTAATCGATTGGGCAATCGATTAGGGAACCCTAAGCGTCGGGTATATAGGGTTTTCATGCAGGTTTGAAGTGGGATCGCTCGCGCAGCTTTCTCCTCCTTCATCGCCATTTCCAAAGATCAAGAGGCGAATCCAAGCTTGAAGATAGCAAGAAAAGCAAAGGAAGCGCTGCCAGGTATAACTTGGACCTATGTCAATTGGCTTTGTGGACGACACCAAAGGTACAACGGCCTGGATGAAATATTGAGCAGGCCGAGTCCTGTCCTTGCCCGCGCAGACGGTTAGCCATGCCTTAAAGCCTCATCTCTCCCCTGATGTTAGGCCTCGTGTGTGCGATCGATTCATATGGGGAAAGAGGCAGGAATGATAGGCAGCCGATGGGCAACAGGATATAGAAGATGAATATATTTCCTTTATGAATGAAGGTTACATTTGGAGTGTATTCAATCAAGCACAGAAGACAAATACAAGCTGGAATTATATTAGAAGAAAGAGACACAGAAGACAAATACGCTTCATTCAATTCAGAGTACATTTCACAAAGTATAGAAGAATAAAAGAGAATGAAGCAGAAGACAAATATATTCCAGGAAAAGGCACAGAAGATAAAGACATATTATTCACACTCAGAGTACACAAGACAATAGTGCAAAAATATTTCATTCAAAATGGATGATTACATCTGAAGTACATTTGGAAACAAAAAGTAAAAGGCAAGATACGGGAGAAGAAAACAAAATGAGTTGGCTACAACTCGTCCTCGGGTGACAGCTTCTCCTAGGCCTGATCGATGCTGCAGAAGCTAGGATCGATGTCCGGCTTCAATACTCCTGCTCGCCGGATTTGCTGGACTACTCCGTTGAAACCCTGCTTCAACCGTCTCAGCACTTGGCTGGCCAGGAGGTCCCTAAACTCTTCGGATTGAAGGAACTGGGCCTGGAACGCCGCCTTCGCCTCCACCTGCCGGGACTCTTCATCGGCCTTATACATCTTCAATGCTTCCACGACCTGGTCCAATGCAGTCCTCAGCTCGGCCGCCTCAGAGGATTGTCGATCCCGATCCACATGGGCCTCTCGGAGCTGCTCTGCACTCTCTCAGAGCTGCGATTGGGCTCACTCCGAGTCTTCTTGCAGCCGACGGATGTCTGCCGACAGCTTCGCCGCCCATTCATCGGAGCGCCCCTTCTCTTTAGCCAAATGGTCACCTCATCGATGAGGGTCTTCAACAGCTCCGATAAGAGGAGCACCCGGTGGTTAGCATTGTGCAGTGAAGACCCAGAGGCTAGCAGGGAGTCCATATAGTGCTCCACTTTAGCCCGAAGGCCCCTGCTGACCTATGCTTGCATCAGGCCTTCCTCGCGAGCTCGGCAGACCTCCGAATCTAATTCAGCTACCTGGTGGCGCAAGGCGTTGGTCTCCTGCTCGGAGGATAGGTGGCTGCCCAGGGAAAGATAGTCGGACGCAGCCTGCCACAGCAAATAACAGGAGTTAGTAAAAGTAAACACTAATAAGAGTAAAGCACCAGACTTTTACCTTGAGGAGGGACTCGTGCAGGCTGATGAGTAGCCTAGCTGATGCACTGGTGGTCTTCCCTCGCGCGGTCTCGTAGTCCCCTGAGAATATGAGCTTTCGGTGCGACAAAGGGGCTGGACGGTGGGAACTTCGAAGGGTACTTTGGAGGGCCCTGGGATGTCCTCTTCTATGATGGAGGTCCCTCTAGAAGTACGATAGCAGAGGTTGCCTTTAACACCAATGGTTGAGGGTCCATTGAGGCCTTCTCTGCCACCTTTGCCTTCCGGCGTAGGTGGGCACTTGTGACAATGGGCTCGGCAGTCCTCGCCCTCTTGCCCTTAAGGCTGTTGGAGGTATCGGCAACTTCTGAGCGGCCCTCGACCTCACCCGCCGGCGTCGCAATGGCTGGTGTCGCTTTCCCGAAATACATGGAGAGATGAACATTGTCCTCCTCGTCTGTCGCCGCCCTAGCTAGGCGGGTTCTCTTTCGTAGGTGCGCCGAAGGGGCTGCTGACTTCCGCCTATGGTCTTCTGGAGCATTTTCCTCCTCCACCCCCTCCTCAGCAGGCAGAATGAGGCGCGACCGCTTGGTTGAAGGTCGACTCGTTCTCCCAGTGGACCCTGTCTTTGGGGCAGGAGCCTGGACTAGCCGTTCCTTGTCGCCATTTCCCTCTTCAGACACCACCTTAATACTCGAAGGCTGGGTGGTGGTCTGCTCCTCGCTGGAGATCTGCTCGGAGCCCTCAGAAGGGTCGGCCATGGGGATAGCAGCTGGAGGAGCGGCGAGGGCTTGTTCATTAGCCTGCTCCCATTTAAGGAGCTTGTTCATCGCCCGGGACAGCATGATGTTCTTTGCAATGCAAAAACAACAAAACATCAGTTAGAATCAACAAACATTTAATAAAATTATGAACTTACTGAGGTTGTGGCTAATGTTGATGGCTTTGGAGCCGAGCCCATCCCGATACAGGAGTTCTTCACACTACACCAGGCTGGGGTCGTTGAACTCCATGCCGGCCAAGATGCCTCTGGCCCGCTGGTACCCGGATCTTGCTGGAAGTCGCCTAGCTCCAGAATGGCTGGAGGTCTTCTCTCTATCGGATTGGGCCGAAAGGGCGCTCGGGAAGTTGGATGAAAAAAAAACGCTCCTTCCATCCCTTATGGGAGGAAGGAAGACTTCCTATAAACTTATAGTTGGGGCGAGCCGTGAAACTGAAAGCCCCCCTAGACGTTAAGGTTGGGAGGAAAAAAAATAAAAAAAAAGTGGGGGTCAAAGGAATGTCGAAGAGTTTGAAAAGGATAAATGTTCCGCCCATCTGGGTGAAGGTGTTGGGAGCTAGCTGGTGTAAGGGGATATCAAAATAAGCAGATATACTCATAAAGAATGGTGGAAGAGGAAAACGGAAGCCCTGTTCTACCTGCCCTAGGAAAAAGGTGAAAACCCCCTACAGGAGATTCTATGGGGGACTAGTCTAGCCTAGGGACCTCCACATCTAACTCCACCGGAATGTCGTGTGCTTTGCAAGCGGCTCAGAGGGTGTCGAACTTAACCCTAGACGAAATAGCTTCGTACCACTCCGGATGGTAAACTTGTTCCCCCTCTGATTTCTCTTCCACACCCTGAGTTTTCTTTCCCTTTCCTTCCTTACCCATGATAATGAAAAGGAGAAGAAGAGGGATGAACGAGACTTACGCATGAAGAAGAAACCTTAGCAAGGTAGAATTCTAGTGAACGGAAATGGAACGCGCAATCTCTGATAGCCGACGATGCAAGAAGACGGGAGGACGTTTTTGTCTCCCCATTTTATAGAGAAGAAGTCATCCTCATGTGGACAATGGGAGCACGACACGTGGACGGCGATGACTACCCATCTCAAGGCGTCACCCCTCTTTATGGCCGTCGTTTGGTATGACCCTGCGGCGCGTATCAGAAGGAGATCGCGAAGAAAGATCGAGACACGTGGCAATGTGATATTCGCAAAAATGTTTTGTCGTCATTAAGAGACTTCATACGCTTTTAATGGGTAATAGACAGTTATCATTGCCAAGCCTCGGAACTCACAGAAACTGTTGGACTAATTCAAAAGATTGCCTTGGGCCAAGGGACGAATGTTTGGATTCCTCGGACCCGACAAGCCACCAAGAGAGAAGGAGGAGCAATATGGACCTCACAGATGCGTAACTTTCCCTCGTTGTACCACCAGCCTAATCAGTCAATCACACTTCCTTCGATTAGACTTGAAGGGGGGATTTGTGATAGGGATGAGCATCCCGGGGTGGGCACGTGGCACGGAGAAGCTACGTGGTAGGTGACGAGCCCAAATATACTAATTAAAGTTGTCACGAAAGTGTGGGCTCATCAGATTTAAAATTTATAAATGAATGCAATGCTGGAAACCCTTTTTACAATCAAAAGTATGAAAATGTAATATAGGGGCCACAGGTCGTATTTTTCTCGGGGCTAGTTGATATAATTTGATTCGCGCTTGTATTTGGTGTCGTTTGTGAATTTTCGGGTTTCAAATAAATATTTGGGTTTTGGGCTCAATTAGAAATAAAATCGCAATGAAAATAAAGGAAAACTCAACCATGGAACTTAACAAGTGATAGCCAGTTATCATTTAACCAATAGACCAATTACTCATCCAATGCAATGTTGTTAAAATTAGGGAATTAAACTGATTCAAGTTGCAAAAGTTCACTACAGATTGTGTTCCACTTGGGAAATTCCACTAAAGTCAACCCTAATGCAAATCAAGTGCCAAAACAGCTTGGCATGAAGGAGAAAATTCTTGTGCCAAAGCTGTTTACTTATGTGCCAAGAATACTATCAACGACTTAGAATGAAACTAATCAATGCAGTGATACGCAGGGACAATTGAAGACTTTCGGACTTTGAAAAACTGATCAAAAACTGGACACAGTCAAAACTGCAGAATGGAAGGAATAATGCTGTAAAATTCAGAACCCATCAGCATTCAGAATTCGAAACTGGGCAGATGCATCAATTACTGATACACAGGACAAAACCTGGTTCAGAGCAGACCAACTGCAAAGTAACTAGATTTGAGCTCACCAATTCAATAAAAGACTGATTGAAAACTGATGCAAATCCTTGCTGAACTTACCTAGATCCAATATGCAGAAAATTCAGCAACTAAACATGCTGTGCAGAAATGAATTAAGGCAGGAATGAAGATCACGGCAGAGAACAAAATCTGAGTTCAAACAGGCTAAGGATAAGTTTGATACAAACTTCTGAACTGCAGCTAACAAGGCAGAGCTCGAATGCAAGAAATGCAGCCTAATTCCATTGCAGACATTGAAAACAGAAAGTACGTGTAGATTTTGGATGCAGGAATTTCAGAAACAAAGAAATGCAAAATTGAATTGCATGTGCAGGAATGATTCAAATGCAGAGAATGTTGTTGGCTGAACTGGCAGAAATACAACTGCACTTACAGAAATTGAGGTTGAATGCAGAACCTTATTAAGTATGCTTAACAAATTAAACAACTACACTGTAATTTCGGAAGAGAAACTTAACCCAGAAGCAGGGATAAATGCAATGCAACAGCTTAAAGAATTTGCAGAATTTACTGCAGAAATGCAGCAATACTCCAACGCAGAAATGAAATGGACCAAGTGAGATCTGATATAATCCTTCACTAAACAAGGAACCTCTTATTAAGCAGAATTCGAAACTGCAGACACACAAGTGGAAGATGCAGTAATAAAGTTGGCACGCGAGCACCAAACTGATACACAAAATTAATGCCAGCTGCTCAACTCAAATTTCAGAATTGAAACTACAAGTGAAATCAAACTTGGATCAACTAAGTTCACACACGAAATTGGTCTTCAAAGGCAGGAATTGAACTAAACAAGAATCGGATTTGAAGGAAGATATAAAAAAATCAGAACCCAAACTGAAAAATGCAGAATTAAATTGGCACACAAACTGGAATTGGCACGAAATGAATTAAGCTAAAATTAACTGAAATTAAACGCAACTATCCACTAGAAAAGCTTCCTAAACTACTCAACTTGAAAGACAATAACCTAATTAAACAGAAACAAGTAGGAAACGAGATTACAGCAGCTAAAACATATTCAGAAACAGAAAATTTACTTGCAGAAACGAAATTACAGCTAAAAGAAACTGAAATTAAACTATCTAAGCTACTCCTCAACCATTCCTCAACTCAAGAGCTCCTTGGTCGTCAATCAAGGGAGAACCTCGGACCCGCAAGCTCCGCAAATTAGTGAAGATATGTCTCTGCTACTGAAATCGAATCAGACTATGCCCAAACTGAAATTCAGCTCCGAATTCTTCAAACTAGCTGTGGTGGCTTGCGATTTGGATTTGGGAGTGACCGAGACCTTCCAGGGAACCCCTCTGGTTAGCTCGGATGCGGTGGAAATGGAATGCAGCTGAGTTCATTGAAGTCGGATAGCAGACTGCCGAAACCTCGCGCAACCTTGCTATTGAGCAGAAATCGATTCTGAAACCTCGCTGAGATTCTCTTCACTAGCCTAGCCCTTGCTTTGATGATGGATTGAAGGATCGCGCCTCCTTTGATGAAGAACAAGCTAAGAAATGGAAGAACAGCTGAAGAAGAAGATGAAAACGGCGGAGACGCGACAAGGCTGGGCTGCGGCAATTTTCTGATTAAATAGGAAACAATGGACGGCCCAGATTGATCGGAGGAGATCCAACGGTAGATCTTGGTCTGATTTGAGCCAAACTTTTATGATGATGATCTGGGGTCAGGATCTGCCTTGTGATAGCTCGGATCCTCCAGATATGCAACGGATGGTCCAGATCAACTCTATCTGTGAATGGACGCTCTAGAGCCCTCCTTGCTTGATCCAACGGCTGATTGAGCTCTGATTGGGATGAAACCTTCAGATCTTGATCATAGAGCTTGATCAACCCTAACCCTAGCTCGGATTGCTTCAGATCGTCCCGGATGGCTCAGATCTAGCCGCTCTTGAATCGGACGGCCCGGATTAATCGTAGGCTTGATAATTCGATCCGGCTCACATCCGACTCAAGTTTGACCCAGTATGCCCTAGGTCCAGGATCCTTTCTTGCCTACAAAAATATATCAGAAAATTAGTGGCCAAATAATCCAAAAATTGTATAATTTTGCAATTAAGTCCAAAATAAGATAAAGTTCCAAAACCTAGGGTAAAATCATAATTAAGCAATAAAAACATGGGTCAAACATGGATTTAAGCAATTAAAATAATCGATAAAATGGTGCTTATCAGTAGGGTCCGCCAGGCCGGAGCTCTGAGGTCGGATCGAGACTACATCGGGAGAATAGGCAAAAGCCCCCAAAGTCAGACTAGGTGTCAGGCTCCCGAGACTATCTCCGGAGAACAGACGAAAGCCCCCAAGGTCAGCTCGGGTGTCAGGCCCCGAGACACTCTCGGTAAAACAAATGAAGGCCCCGAGGTCAGCTCGGGAGATGAGACCCCGAGACCTACTCGGGAGAGTGGAGCCCAAAGATCAATATATCAGATAGCCCGACTTCAAGTAATCGTTCCTCTTTCCAGAATAGGAAAGTCATCGGATAATTATTGTTCTTAACACACGACAATTAAGGCTTTAATGGTCGTAGTGGTCGTTATCAAAAGATATCAAGTAACCGATGATTAGGGAACATGGGGACACGTGTAACCGAAACCTCAGGTATATAAGGTGCTTCGGCATCCAGGTAAAGGGGTAAGCTTTCAGAACTTCAGCAAAATTCTGATTCCTCGTTATCCTCCTAAGAAGATATAAGAATCCTGACTTGAGCGTCAGAGTGGATTTCGCAGGAAAATCTTCCAGTGTGTTCTTATTAACGTTCGTGTTAATCTCACAGGGCGTGAACATTGTTTCTCCATCATCGTCTTCGTGGATTGCACTTTGATGGCTTACCATCAGCATTGTTCCCTTCCGGAACACTTTATTTAAATTTTCAATGTCTAGAAAATCTCATCCCTTTCTTACTATCACATCACCCAACAGATATTTATCATTGGGGCAAATTATACGTACGAATTTGATCGACTTATTTATTCCCTTAAATATTTTACTAATTTATTTTTTTTTTAATTACTTTACCACACACCCGTTATATAACGTCTCTTCGTTTGATTTTAAAAAAAATCACCCTTTTAAAAGAAAAGGATAATTAGGGCATCTTTTTAATTTTTACCCTTTTAAATTATCCATTGAAATAAAAATAATACGAATTTTACATTTTACATCCACATTTTATCTAAATTTGAAAGAACTCAATAACAGTTGTGACTATATATATATATATATATATATATATATATATATATATATATATATATATATATATTCTGATTATGAAATGTTCAGATCCATCCTCTCATATTCAATATTATCTGACTTAATTATTTTTTTAAAAAAATGAACTCAATAAGAAAATGAACCAATTTGAAGAAGGCAAAACGAACAGCTTCATCCAATTATAAAGTTTAAAAGAATAATCATGCAAGAAATTGCAGAGTACAAAATATAATAATCAGTTCAAACAAATCAAATTAATATCCCATAAAATTAAAATCCTTTCAACTGCAGAATTACAGGTTATAAATTGATGATCAACTCCCGAATAGAAAGATTCAACAACACTTTTTCATCGATGAACAGGAAAGATTTCTTCGCAAATCTAATGGAGATTACGACTGCTCAATCATCTCAGTTTGTCGTCCACTTTCTGTTGTCTCATGGAACAATTGATCTCTTAATAGATCTGTAAGTTCGCTCGCCAGGCTGTTATTTGCAGCGAGGTACTTTTCAGCTGCTTGTTGATCTTTGAAGTACTCTCCTTGTATCCAATACCCATCTTGTTCCTTTTTGATGAATCTATGCTTGGAGGCGATTTCGAGAAGTTCTTCCTCGCGACGAAGACCTCTTCCAAATTCTATGTTTAAGTCAGCGCTCTTCATTGCAGGCGCAAGCTTGTTTTTGATGATTTCAATCGATATGGCAATGCCAGTGGCCTGAACAACACCGCAAGCAAGCCTCATTAGATATCAAATAGAAATGCTGATGATTGCACGAGCAGTAGCGGAAGGAAAGAGATGTTAGATAAGCTAACGATATGCAACAACTAGAATTATACTCGATTGTTTATGATGATTGTTAACGTGAGATACAAAGGAGAATTTAGAATAAGTTTCGGCATGAAAGGAAGCCTACAAGGTCATCGATAACCGAAGTGAAGGAAAAGAAAAACAAAGCAGGAAAAATGAGTAAAAATACTTCAAAATAAAATCAGCATCAGGACCATCCTTTTTGAATTTATCATCTTTTCCAACTTCAAAGTTCGAAGAGTAGTCTTGGACTCGAAGGATACGAGGCATCTAACATAGAACTACTCGTACAAACAAATAAAGACTACTCATACACACCTAGTGGCAATTATTGAAAACTAGGGCCATGGAAAAGCATACCGTATCATCATTGTTAAGCAAGAATTTCCTTCTAGCTCTCATTCGTACAGCTGCATAGAATCGTAAGGCAGTTCCACAGCATGTGATCTCATTTTGATCTACAAATCCATGCCTCTGACCCACATTTGCTCTAACCTAATCATTAAATTCACAATCAGATATTGCTTTAAAGAACACCGAAAAGAAGTTGCATATCAAGTTTCTCAGAGTGGATTCAATTTCATGCCTAAACAAGAAGTAAATCTTGTCACGACAAATTATTAACTTGAACTCATCAACCAACTCGCAAACTTCACATGACCAAAATTACATAGATTAAAACATTAAACGGAATGTTGTCAACATCTTATGGCATATATAAGAAAGAAGGCTCTCCGACATTGATAAGGAAATTCATATAGTAATTCAAGAATGGCTAAATACTGCACCATACCAAGTGTCACAGAGAGTATGAACTAATCACTGATACCCTGACCAGAGTGTGCCAGTCGGACTGGCAAGAATGCCAAATAATAATTAGGAGTTTAATCTACTTCTATGTGATTTAAACTTTTAATCCTATATTTTTCACTTTTTTTCGTTTTCAATACTCTTCCTCTAAAAAAATTATTAAGATCGTGATTGTACTCATTAATCTTCCTGCCTGTGAATGGTCAGTATCCAATATTATATTTAAGTTCATAGTTCAAACTTGAAGATTGACAAACGACACCACCGTTGAGTGAAATTAGATGTAGTAGCCGATCCCTTGACTCGGAGACTAGTAGCATAATTGTACTGTGCTCTTTTAATCAAACATGAAAAAACTTGTTCTCTTGTTGAGCCCCAAACTCCAATTTATTAAAAATGCAAAACTATATATATCTGCAAGTAAATGGATATAGACAGCCGGACATAGTGTTGACTCATCATTTCCGGAAAACTCCTTGTTTCCCCCAATCAAGTTTTCTCCCAAATACTTCGAAGTTGGAATCAATACTTTCTTCAGAGTATAGAATTACCAAGCACATTAGACAACTATTCTTTCATCGAGCCTAAACCCAAACCAATGTCGACTAAAATCCTAAACCCTAAAACTTATTAGGCCAAGCAACTGTCCTAAAATGTTTAAACCAATGTCAACTATAGCTCACTCGTCTAAGCTTATATAAGGTAGATTCAGCCAAACATGGTCAATATAATCTCCTTGAAAATGTCTTCCAGTCCTCTCAAGTATTTCCAATAAACCAACAGTGTTAGTTTAGAACTCCAAGACCTTTCTTCACAAATTACTCTGTTCCTATTTTATTCAGAGAGGAAAATCTGATTAATCATTTGGACATATCTATATTTTATTGTAAGTTCTAAATTTTATGTGTATAACACCTGTTCTTCATCTGCTTTTAATACTTGGCCATTTATTTTGAAACTAGAACATCTCTATGAATATATAAAGAAAATCCAAGCTTCCTCTAAACTGAAATGTTCTCGGTCAGCTTTATATCATTGTACCGAATAAATTTGCATAGTACCTTTATATTGTATTATTAATGTCATTAAACTAATAGCTAATTAGAATGTTATACAACAACAACCACAATAATCAAACCTTATTCCACTATGTGGGTCGGCTACATGAATCCTTTTCCGTCGTTGGACTCTATCTTATTGTTGTTAACCAAGTCTTTTTTGGACTTCTGCTTCCTCGTTTGAGGATAATTAGAATATTATCTGGTATATAATTATGTTTGTATTATGTCAGCATTTGAATTGGGTCCTTTTATTCCCGTATAGTATGGGTGATATTCCTCTCAGATAAAAGATGAAATTACTATTCTCTCCCAGTAACTCAGTATAAAAACTTAAAACCAAACAATTAGACATCCGTTGATCATTTTCTCTATGTATTTCCATTCTTTTTCTTCCGTCTCGAATAATCAATTCCCGACTTTCAAAAACTTATTCTCCCTTAGTTGATTGGATTGGAGTTTATATCACTCAAAGAAGAAGAAGCAAAAAGAAAGAAGAGATATTACTAGAATAAACATTTCACTTCAGGAGATTGTATTTGGAGAATAAAATCTATAACAATAAAAGCATAGCATAATGTAGTTAAAAGTTGCAATATCCTCGATATAATATATTACCGACCTTAGATAACCTGGTAAACTGCATAAGATGCTCTCATGCCAAAAAAGAAAAGAAAAACACCGATGCAAAAGGTAAAAAAATGTATACTGATGGCTCATGTTCATCTTTTTTCCGAGACAATTTTTAGGAATACAATTTCAGGACTAGTGAGATTTCATATGTACCTGGTTAATAAAAATGATGAGAGCTTCAGACCGGCATAAGGAATGATGAATCTTTCGGAGTGCGCGAGTCATCAACCTAGATTGCACCTCAGGACAATTCATGTCTATTGTAGATTCAATTTCACATTTGGGAATAAGGGCTGCCACCTATTATATTGATAACAATGTCAGTAGAAAAGTCGCCACTGAGATGTATTAGCTGATAATATAGCAAAATTAGCACCTCAGATCAAGCTGACTAGATTCAAATATGATATATGCACCATAAAAATTTGCAACTAGATTGGTGGTGTTAATTAAAATCTGTATTCAAAAGAACGAATCTCAGTCCCGAACTAACATTTTCCTTTTTGAAGGTTCAAAAGAAAGAATCTCAGCTAAATAAAGTAAACAAAGAGGCTCAATCTGTGCTAGATACAAGTACTTTCTCCATAAAATGTTCCAGGTAGAACTTCATATAATCACTAACAAAAGCAAAATTATCTTGAATCAAAAAGAAGACACAATTTACTTTCTGCCACATAGATCTTTTTCTCAACATTGAGAATTGTTTTTAGAAAAGAAAAAAGTATTAAGGAGATGAGATGCAAAAGTACTAATAATTCATACAATCAACAAGTTCATTCTAAAATGTTCAATGCATGCTGATGAAAGACCAAGAAGAGTGATTTATTAAAAGAAAATAGCATTGAACCATAATATGATGGATGGGAGATACGAGGATAAAGATGAAATGAGAAATAAACAAATTATACTTATGCTTTCCTGCTGAAAAATGCTTACTTCAATGTTTCATCAACTAATGTGGAAAAAGAAGAAGATTTACAAAACATATAGCAATGAATAATGACTTTGGAGCTATAAGTGCATACGCTATCCACCACGATAACATCTATAGATCCACTATTTACGAGTGTATTCACTATACTTAGTGAATTTTCAGCACATTCAGCTCTTGAAATCAGAAGATTGCCTAAATTTACACCTATCCTTTCTGCTAAAGCGAGATCCAACACATTCTCTATATCAAGATAAGCACAAAATCCTGCACAAAAATGACCAATAATGTTCAACAGACAGAAAATTGAACACGACATCAAAAGATAGAATGAATGTAAAACAATAAAATACAAATGTAAGAGACTGATGTTATTTGATTTAAAAAATGATATCATAAAGCACATCCACCAAATAAAAATAACCAAATGTGAAAACAACTTAGTCTTCTTTAAGATAGAATGCCATATACAGAAAAACTAGTGACAAAGGTGGGACGTCCCTCTCACATCTCTGTTTGACAAACACTTCTCTAAACAGCTTGCATTTGTTAATTATCTTCATCATTTCTGATCAAGCCATGTCATTCTAGCTACTTGGGGTTGTATACATAAACCTATCTGTTCGTTGAGTTGTATGCTATGTCACTAATGACATTAAAATTAACTAAATTACTTGTGTGTGTGTGTTGTTTTTAAACATGCCCCTACCGTATTTTCTTTCATTTTCTCATTTATTGGAGCGATTTAATTGCTTTTGCATATTAATAAAAACTGCACTTCAGCCTGGAAGTTTCCAGAAGTCCTAGAGGCAAAACTCAAGAAGGGATGCATTGCAAGGGCAGTTCAAAGTGAAAAACTGCACTTCAAGCTGGAAGTTTCCATAAGTCCTAGAGGCAAAACTCAAGAAGGGATGCATTGCAAGGGCAGTTCAAAGTGAGCAGATTAAGAGATAACTAAAGCTCAGCACTGGTTACTTGATCAGTGGCACTCTTTAAAATTGTGTTCCAATTTTTAACTAATAGTATTATAGCCACACCAAGGAAAATTTATGGTTTCAAACTAGATCCAACTGATAAATAGAACCCATAAGTACTGGTGGTCTAGATCATGATGTTGAGCTGGTTTTCAGGGGAGACAATGGAATCTAATATTGATTCCTTAAAATTACTTGAAAACTAGGCTCTATTATGTATTCAGCACAATGTATGGGAGCCTCACTATTTAGGGTTGGCTGAATGAAATCTTATCCCTCTATCGAATCTTGTCATTTGTGGGCGACAACCTCTCCTTGTCCTTCTAAGTTGGATAGCATGAATAATTACTTTGCATAGATCATGATTGTTATGTTGCAACAATACTTTCTGCTATACAATTGTGCATTCACATAGCTTGTGCTGGCAAAATTTGGCACTGTGTTGAATAAACAGAAACAAAGAAAAAAAATAGGTCTATTTGGTGTTGAAGATTTAGGTTTCTATGATTATAATATAAAACAAAGTAAAGAACCTCCAAGCTTTTGAGCTTCCTTTATAATGTGAAGAGCGAGTGTAGTTTTTCCCGAGGATTCTTTCCCATAAATCTCAATCATTCTTCCCTGCAAATTAGTGGACACATCAAGAAATATTGTTCAGTTGGTTTGTGACGACAAAATATATTACTAGCAAGGGATAGATTTCAAGAGAAATAATATTGCATCGTCAATAAAAAGCTTATAAGTACCTAAATTAGAAACAGATGACATGTAGGACATCCATCATGAATATCAAGAAAGAAGCAATTTTCTAAAGAGAGCTAAAAAGTATTCTTGCAGAAGATTAAACAATAAGTCATCTTTGAAGTCCAATACATGAACACTCTTGAATTATTTTCTTAACATACAAGTTTCACATCATCACTCTATTGTCATATCAAACATATCTTGGAAGAAAAAAAAAATCTTTGGATAAGTGATTGACTGTTACAAGAAAACAGATCCAAACTTGGAAATTGTGAGTGGAAATGTTAAAGCTCCAGTTAAAGAGCAAACATCTAATATCATAGTTTAATCAACTTCGTTATCTCATCAATTTCCATGTACCTATAATATAAATTGTATCATTTTGATCACAAAAAAAATGGAAACAAAAAATATCACAAATGCTAGAAGTTTGCCTAAAACCTATAACATAAGCTTCAAATGAATGAGTGTATCTGTAAAATACAACTCAAATCAATAGATAAAAAAGAAAATTGGGTATCAAATTGTCTAAATGCCCACTAAAGTAGTGATCACCTTTGGCAATCCTCCAATGCCAAGGGCCAGATCAAGCTTTAGAGAGCCAGTTGAGATTACTGGAATCTGCCGTGAACGGTAGAAACGGCCTAATGATAAATTTGATTCTTTATCAAAATCGCTTGCTAACTGACATAGTGCAAGATCAAGTGACGACTGTTTGTCCAGAATGCTTCTATCATCAAATGGATCATCCCTTTCATATTCAAGTAGCGATTCAACTGCATACTGAAACTTTGAATGAGTATAATTTCATATATGTATCAATATATGTTATGAATTTAAATGAAATAGTATTTACAGTGCAATCTTTTAACTAACCAATATAAAATGCATGTCACATTGCTCATATTAACAACCCATACATAGCCAGAAGGAAACGAAAGAAAAAGGAAAGAAGATGATTTGTGGCAACAAAATACTTTTAAAAAACTATTGAACTTGTAAGGAGGAAATAGTCTTATTTGTGCATCACGTAGTGGATCAATTATACTCCATTTCTATAAAGTTGCAATTCAAATCTAATCTTATTAGACCAAGCAGCAGGGGTTAAACCAATATCACGCTTTATCCCACTATGCGGGGCTAGCTATATGAATCCTTCAACATCATTTGGCTCTATCCCCTACTGTGTCATCATCTATGCTTAAATAAATTTTATCTTGTTTTATTTTTGCTAACCAAGTCTTTTTTAGTCTTCCTCTTCTTTGTTTGATGTATGCATTTGTTATAGTTTCACATCCCCTAACTAGAGCATTTATTGGCCACTCAACCAATAGACCATAAATATAAATAGATCTCTCCTAATATCTAAGATTTTGGAATGTCATCACTCAATCAAATCTTCAAATATCACCAAGAAATTTTCAAAATGAATAATCAAAATAAATCCATGATAACATACCTGTAGAAGATAAAAAATAACGGCTTATCCAAGCCCTTCCTATGTTTCTGCCATTCTACGAGATAATAAAAAATAATTAAAATAAGTTATCATATGAAAAAAAATTGAAAAAGAAGCTTCCTCAATAAACACAAAGCTGAAGTTGTTCAACAAACAAACAATATATAGACTTCTAATCTCTAGCTACAAATTTAGAAGTTGTTTTTTCAAAGTTTAAAAATGAATTGGTGCTCTAGAAGTAAATCAAAGTATTAATGCAATCAATTATTCAAAGCAATCATAAACTTCTGCGTATATAAGATTTTAATGTGTGTGTGTGTGTGCGTGTGTGTGTGAGAGAGAGAGAGAGAGAGAGAGAGAAATGCTTTTAGTTATAAAAACGATATATCACATATTAGATTTAACCCCGTATATTTTGACACATGATGTTATATATTATTATTTTTAAAATATATATGCATGCATATAAACCGCATATGCTTATCAAAAATTTCAGGACAAATTTTATCAA